>QNQO01003149.1:0-72603 GCA_003290165.1 Berberis thunbergii
GCCAATTTGGGTGCAATCCGAGATACAGGATTTGAGTGACTATAATGGCACTCAAGTTTGACTTTAAAATGCGTGGATATTAATAATGACAAATGGAATATGTTTTGACTCAAAAAAAAGTTTGGTTGCGCTTAACGAAGTTGGGAAAACCCGTTTGTACGTTGTAGGCTCATTTGGAGCGCCCATATTTGGGTTTTCAATTCGAGAATACAAAGGAATTGAGTGACCAAATGGACCCCGTTTGATCTTTCTAACTTCGCATGGATGTTAATAATGACAAATAGAACATTTTTGACTCAACAAACAAGTTTGGTTGCGTTTAACGAAGAAGGAAAACCCGTTTGTACGTTGTAGGCTCAATTAGAGGCCAATTTGGGTGCAATCCAGAATACAAGGATTTGAGCGACCAAAAGGACTCCGTTTGACTTCTGATCTCGCGTGCACGTAATAATGACAAATGGAACTTGTTTGACTCAACAAACTAGTTTGGTTAAGTTTAACGAAGAATGAAAACTCGTTTATACGTTTTGGCTCAATTGGAGGCAAATTTGGTGCAATCCGAGAATACAAGGATTTGAGTGGCCAAATGGACTCCGTTTGACATCTAACATCGCGTGGACGTTAATAATTGCAAATGGAACATGTTTGAATCATCAAACTAGTTTGTTAAGTTTAACGAAGAAGGAAAACTCGTTTGTACGTGGTAGGCTCAATTGGAGGCCAATTTGGGTGCAATCCGAGAATACAAGGATTTGAGTGACTAAATGGACTCCGTTTGACTTCTAACCTCGCGTGGAAATTAATAATGACAATTTTGACTCAACAAACAAGTTTGGTTGCGCTTAACGAATAAGGAAAACACGTTTGTACGTTTTGGCTCATTTGGAGGCCAATTTGGGTGCAATCCGAGAATACAAGGATTTGAGTGACTAAACGGACTCAGTTTGACTTCTAAAATCGCGTGGACATTAATAATGACAAATGGAATATTTTTGACTCAAAAAATAAGTTAATTGCGCTTAACGAATTAGGAAAACTCGTTTGTACGTTGTCGGCTCAATTGGACGCCAATTTGGGTGCAATTCGAGAATACAAGGATTTGAGTGACCAAATGGACTTCGTTTGACTTCTAACCTCGCATAGACGTTAATAATGACAAATGGAACATTTTTGACTCAACAAACAAGTTTGGTTGCGCTTAACGAATAAGGAAAACCCGTTTGTACGTTGTAGGCTTAATTGGAGACCAATTTGGGTGCAATCTGAGAATGCAAGGATTTGAGTGACTAAATGGACTCCGTTTGACTTATAACCTCGCGTGGATGTTAATAATGACAAATGGAACATTTTTGACTCAACAAACAAGTTTTATTAAGTTTAACGAAGAAGGAAAACTCGTTTGTACGTTTTGGCTCAATTGAAGGCCAATTTGGGTGCAATCCGAGAATACAAGAATTTGAGTGACCAAATTGACACCGTTTGACTTCTAACCACGCGTGGACATTAATAATGGCAAATGAAATGTGTTTGATTCAACAAATATGTTTGGTTGCACTTAAAGAAGAAGGAAAACCTTTTTGTACGTTGTAGGCTCAATTGGAGGCCAATTTGGTGCAATCCGAGAATACAAGGATTTGAGTGGCCAAATGGACTCCGTTTGACATCTAACCTCACGTGGACGTTAATAATTGCAAATGGAACATGTTTGAATCATCAAACTAGTTTGGTTAAGTTTAAGGAAGAAGGAAAACTCGTTTGTACGTGGTAGGCTCAATTGGAGGCCAATTTGGGTGCAATCCGAGAATACAAGGATTTGAGTGACTAAATGGACTCAGTTTGACTTCTAAAATCGCGTGGACATTAATAATGACAAATGGAATATTTTTTACTCAAAAAATAAGTTTGTTTGAGCTTAACGAAGTAGGAAAACCCGTTTGTACGTTGTCGGCTCAATTGGACGCCAATTTGGGTGCAATTCGAGAATACAAGGATTTGAGTGACCAAATGGACTCCGTTTGACTTCTAACCTCGCATGGACGTTAATAATGACAAATGGAACATTTTTGACTCAAAAAAAAAGTTTGTTTGCGCTGAACGAAGAAGGAAAACCCGTTTGTACGTTGTAGGCTTAATTGGAGACCAATTTGGGTGCAATCTGAGAATACAAGGGTTTGAGTGACAAAATGGACTCCGTTTGACTTCTAACCTCGCGTGGATGTTAATAATGACAAATGGAACATTTTTGACTCAATAAACAAGTTTTATTAAGTTTAACGAAGAAGAAAAACTCGTTTGTACGTTTTGGCTCAATTGAAGGCCAATTTGGGTGCAATCCGAGAATACAAGAATTTGAGTGACCAAATGGACACCGTTTGACTTCTAACCACTTGTGGACGTTAATAATGGAAAATGGAATGTGTTTGACTCAACAAATATGTTTGGTTGCGCTTAAAGAAGAAGGAAAACCTTTTTGTACATTGTAAGCTCAATTGGAGGCCAATTTGGGTGGAATCCGAGAATACAAGGATTTGAGTGAAAAATGGACTCCGTTTGACTTCTAACCTTGCGTGGATGTTAATAATGACAAATTGAACATGTTTGACTCAACAAATAAGTTTATTTGCACTTAACAAAGAAGGAAAATGTGTTTGTACGTTGTAGGCTCAATTGGAGGCCAATTTGGGAGCAATCCGAGAATACAAGAATTTGAGCGACCAAATGGACTCCGTTTGACTTCTAACCTCGCGTGGATGTTAATAATGACAAATGGAAGCTCTTTGACTCAACAAACAAGTTTGGTTGCGCTTAAGGAAGAATAAAAACTCATTTGTACGTTGTAGGCTCAATTGGAGACCAACTTGGGTGAAATCCAAGAATACAAGGATTTGAGTGACCAAATGGACTCCATTTGACTTCTAACCTCGCGTCAAAATTAATAATGACAAATGAAACATGTTTGACTCAACAAACAAGTTTGGTTGCGCTTAACGAATAAGGAAAACCCGTTTGTACGTTGTAGGCTCAATTGGAGACCAATTTGGGTGAAATCCGAGAATACAAGGATTTGAGTGACTAAATGGACTCCGTTCGACTTCTAACCTCGAATGGATGTTAATAATGACAAATGGAACATGTTTGACTCAAAAAACAAGTTTGATTAAGTTTAACGAAAAAGGAAAACTCGTTTGTACGTTTTGGCTCAATTGGAAGCCAATTTGGGTGCAATCCGAGAATACAAGGATTTGAGTGACTAAGTGGACTCAGTTTGACTTCTAAAATCGCGTGGACATTAATAATGACAAATGGAATATGTTTGACTCAAAAAAAAGTTTGGTTGCGCTTAACGAAGTTGGAAAACCCGTTTGTACGTTGTAGGCTCAATTGGACGCCAATTTGGGTTCAATTCGAGAATACAAGGATTTGAGTGACCAAATGGACCCCGTTTGACTTCTAACCTCGCATGGATGTTAATAATGCCAAATAGAACATTTTTTACTCAACAAACAAGTTTGGTTGCGTTTAACGAAGAAGGAAAACCCGTTTGTACGTTGTAGGCTCAATTAGAGGCCAATTTGGGTGCAATCCCAGAATACAAGGATTTGTGCGACCAAAAGGACTCCGTTTGAATTCTGACCTCGCGTGCACGTTAATAATGAAAAATGGAACTTGTTTGACTCAACAAACTATGTTGGTTAAGTTTAACGAAGAATGAAAACTCGTTTATACGTTTTGGCTCAATTGGAGGCAAATTTGGGTGCAATCCGAGAATATAAGGATTTGAGTGGCCAAATGGACTCCGTTTGACATCTAACCTCGCGTGGACGTTAATAATTGAAAATGGAACATGTTTGAATCATCAAACTAGTTTGGTTAAGTTTAACGAAGAAGGAAAACTCGTTTGTACGTGGTAGGCTCAATTGGAGGCCAATTTGGGTGCAATCCGAGAATACAAGGATTTGAGTGACTAAATGGACTCCGTTTGACTTCTAACCTCGCGTGGAAATTAATAATGACAATTTTGACTCAACAAACAAGTTTGGTTGCGCTTAACGAATAAGGAAAACACGTTTGTACGTTTTGGCTCATTTGTAGGCCAATTTGGGTGCAATCCGAGAATACAAGGATTTGAGTGACGAAACGGACTCAGTTTGACTTCTAAAATCGCGTGGACATTAATAATGACAAATGGAATATTTTTGACTCAAAAAATAAGTTTGGTTGCGCTTAACGAATTAGGAAAACTCGTTTGTACGTTGTCGGCTCAATTGGACGCCAATTTGGGTGCAATTCGAGAATACAAGGATTTGAGTGACCAAATGGACTTCGTTTGACTTCTAACCTCGCATGGACGTTAATAATGAGAAATGGAACATTTTTGACTCAACAAACAAGTTTGGTTGCGCTTAACGAATAAGGAAAACCCGTTTGTACGTTGTAGGCTTAATTGGAGACCTATTTGGGTGCAATCTGAGAATGCAAGGATTTGAGTGACTAAATGGACTCCGTTTGACTTATAACCTCACGTGGATGTTAATAATGGCAAATGGAACATTTTTTACTCAAAAAACAAGTTTTATTAAGTTTAACGAAGAAGGAAAACTCGTTTGTACGTTTTGGCTCAATTGAAGGCCAATTTGGGTGCAATCCGAGAATACAAGAATTTGAGTGACCAAATTGACACCGTTTGACTTCTAACCACGCGTGGACATTAACAATGGCAAATGGAATGTGTTTGACTCAACAAATATGTTTTGTTGCACTTAAAGAAGAAGGATAACCTTTTTGTACGTTGTAGGCTCAATTGGAGGCCAATTTGGGTGCAATCCGAGAATACAAGGATTTGAGTGAACAAATGGACTCCGTTTGACTTCTAACCTCGCGTGGATGTTAATAATGAAAAATTGAACATGTTTGACTCAACAAATAAGTTTATTTGCGCTTAACAAAGAAGGAAAACCCGTTTGTACGTTGTAGTCTCAATTGGAGGCCAATTTGGGAGCAATCCGAGAATACAAGAATTTGAGCGACCAAATGGACTCCGTTTGAGTTCTAACCTCGCGTGGATGTTAATAATGACAAATGGAACCTTTTTGACTCAACAAACTAGTTTGGTTAAGTTTAACGAAGAATGAAAACTCGTTTATACGTTTTGACTCAATTGGAGCCCAATTTGGGTGCAATCCGATAATACAAGGATTTGAGTGGCCAAATGGACTCCGTTTGACATCTAACCTCACGTGGACGTTAATAATTGCAAATGGAACATGTTTGAATCATCAAACTAGTTTGGTTAACTTTAAGGAAGAAGGAAAACTCGTTTGTACGTGGTAGGCTCAATTGGAGGCCAATTTGGGTGCAATCCGAGAATACAAGCATTTGAGTGACTAAATGGACTCAGTTTGACTTCTAAAATCGCGTGGACATTAATAATGACAAATGGAATATTTTTTACTCAAAAAATAAGTTTGGTTGCGCTTAACGAAGTAGGAAAACCCGTTTGTACGTTGTCGGCTCAATTGGACGCCAATTTGGGTGCAATTCGAGAATACAAGGATTTGAGTGACCAAATGGACTCCGTTTGACTTCTAACCTCGCATGGACGTTAATAATGACAAATGGAACATTTTTGACTCAACAAACAAGTTTGGTTGCGCTTAACGAAGAAGGAAAACCCGTTTGTACGTTGTAGGCTTAATTGGAGACCAATTTGGGTGCAATCCAAGAATACAAGGATTTGAGTGACTAAATGGACTCCGTTTGACTTCTAACCTCGCGTGGATGTTAATAATGACAAATGGAACATTTTTGACTCAATAAACAAGTTTTATTAAGTTTAACGAAGAAGAAAAACTCGTTTGTACGTTTTGGCTCAATTGAAGGCCAATTTGGGTGCAATCCGAGAATACAAGAATTTGAGTGACCAAATGGACACCGTTTGACTTCTAACCACGCGTGGACGTTAATAATGGCAAATGGAATGTGTATGACCCAACAAATATGTTTGGTTGCGCTTAAAGAAGAAGGAAAACATTTTTGTACGTTGTAGGCTCAATTGGAGGCCAATTTGGGTGCAATCCGAGAATACAAGGATTTGAGTGAAAAATGGACTCCGTTTGACTTCTAACCTCGCGTGGATGTTAATAATGACAAATTGAACATGTTTGACTCAACAAATAAGTTTATTTGCGCTTAACGAAGAAGGAAAAGCTGTTTGTACGTTGTAGGCTCAATTGGAGGCCAATTTGGGAGCAATCCGAGAATACAAGAATTTGAGCGACGAAATGGACTCCGTTTGACTTCTAACCTCGCGTGGATGTTAATAATGACAAATGGAAGCTTTTTGACTCAACAAACAAGTTTGGTTGCGCTTAACGAAGAAGAAAAACTCATTTGTACGTTGTAGGCTCAATTGGAGACCAACTTGGGTGAAATCCGAGAATACAAGGATTTGAGTGACCAAATGGACTCCATTTGACTTCTAACCTCGCGTCAAAATTAATAATGACAAATGAAACATGTTTGACTCAACAAACAAGTTTGGTTGCGCTTAACGAATAAGGAAAACCCGTTTGTACGTTGTAGGCTCAATTGGAGACCAATTTGGGTGAAATCCGAGAATACAAGGATTTGAGTGACTAAATGGACTCCGTTCGACTTCTAACCTCGAATGGATGTTAATAATGACAAATGGAACATGTTTGACTCAACAAACAAGTTTGATTAAGTTTAACGAAAAAGGAAAACTCGTTTGTACGTTTTGGCTCAATTGGAAGCCAATTTGGGTGCAATCCGAGAATACAAGGATTTGAGTGACTAAATGGACTCAGTTTGACTTCTAAAATCGCGTGGACATTAATAATGACAAATGGAATATGTTTGACTCAAAAAAAAGTTTGGTTGCGCTTAACGAAGTTGGAAAACCCGTTTGTACGTTGTAGGCTCAATTGGACGCCAATTTGGGTTCAATTCGAGAATACAAGGAATTGAGTGACCAAATGGACCCCGTTTGACTTCTAACTTGGCATGGATGTTAATAATGAAAAATAGAACATTTTTGACTCAACAAACAAGTTTGGTTGCGTTTAACGAAGAAGAAAAACCCGTTTGTACGTTGTAGGCTCAATTAGAGGCCAATTTGGGTGCAATCCCAGAATACAAGGATTTGAGCGACCAAAAGGACTCCGTTTGACTTCTGATCTCGCGTGCACGTTAATAATGACAAATGGAACTTGTTTGACTCAACAAACTAGTTTGGTTAAGTTTAACGAAGAATGAAAACTCGTTTATACGTTTTGGCTCAATTGGAGGCAAATTTGGGTGCAATCCGAGAATACAAGGATTTGAGTGGCCAAATGGACTCCGTTTGACATCTAACATCGCGTGGACGTTAATAATTGCAAATGGAACATGTTTGAATCATCAAACTAGTTTGTTAAGTTTAACGAAGAAGGAAAACTCGTTTGTACGTGGTAGGCTCAATTGGAGGCCAATTTGGGTGCAATCCGAGAATACAAGGATTTGAGTGACTAAATGGACTCCGTTTGACTTCTAACCTCGCGTGGAAATTAATAATGACAATTTTGACTCAACAAACAAGTTTGGTTGCGCTTAACGAATAAGGAAAACACGTTTGTACGTTTTGGCTCATTTGGAGGCCAATTTGGGTGCAATCCGAGAATACAAGGATTTGAGTGACTAAATTGACTCAGTTTGACTTCTAAAATCGCGTGGACATTAATAATGACAAATGGAATATTTTTGACTCAAAAAATAAGTTTCGTTGCGCTTAACAAATTAGGAAAACTCGTTTGTACGTTGTCGGCTCAATTGGACGCCAATTTGGGTGCAATTCGAGAATACAAGGATTTGAGTGACCAAATGGACTTCGTTTGACTTCTAACCTCGCATAGACGTTAATAATGACAAATGGAACATTTTTGACTCAACAAACAAGTTTGGTTGCGCTTAACGAATAAGGAAAACCCGTTTGTACGTTGTAGGCTTAATTGGAGACCAATTTGGGTGCAATCTGAGAATGCAAGGATTTGAGTGACTAAATGGACTCCGTTTGACTTATAACCTCGCGTGGATGTTAATAATGACAAATGGAACATTTTTGACTCAACAAACAAGTTTTATTAAGTTTAACGAAGAAGGAAAACTCGTTTGTACGTTTTGGCTCAATTGAAGGCCAATTTGGGTGCAATCCGAGAATACAAGAATTTGAGTGACCAAATTGACACCGTTTGACTTCTAACCACGCGTGGACATTAATAATGGCAAATGAAATGTGTTTGATTCAACAAATATGTTTGGTTGCACTTAAAGAAGAAGGAAAACCTTTTTGTACGTTGTAGGCTCAATTGGAGGCCAATTTGGGTGCAATCCGAGAATACAAGGATTTGAGTGGCCAAATGGACTCCGTTTGACATCTAACCTCACGTGGACGTTAATAATTGCAAATGGAACATGTTTGAATCATCAAACTAGTTTGGTTAAGTTTAAGGAAGAAGGAAAACTCGTTTGTACGTGGTAGGCTCAATTGGAGGCCAATTTGGGTGCAATCCGAGAATACAAGGATTTGAGTGACTAAATGGACTCAGTTTGACTTCTAAAATCGCGTGGACATTAATAATGACAAATGGAATATTTTTTACTCAAAAAATAAGTTTGTTTGCGCTTAACGAAGTAGGAAAACCCGTTTGTACGTTGTCGGCTCAATTGGACGCCAATTTGGGTGCAATTCGAGAATACAAGGATTTGAGTGACCAAATGGACTCCGTTTGACTTCTAACCTCGCATGGACGTTAATAATGACAAATGGAACATTTTTGACTCAAAAAAAAAGTTTGTTTGCGCTGAACGAAGAAGGAAAACCCGTTTGTACGTTGTAGGCTTAATTGGAGACCAATTTGGGTGCAATCTGAGAATACAAGGATTTGAGTGACAAAATGGACTCCGTTTGACTTCTAACCTCGCGTGGATGTTAATAATGACAAATGGAACATTTTTGACTCAATAAACAAGTTTTATTAAGTTTAACGAAGAAGAAAAACTCGTTTGTACGTTTTGGCTCAACTGAAGGCCAATTTGGGTGCAATCCGAGAATACAAGAATTTGAGTGACCAAATGGACACCGTTTGACTTCTAACCACTTGTGGACGTTAATAATGGAAAATGGAATGTGTTTGACTCAACAAATATGTTTGGTTGCGCTTAAAGAAGAAGGAAAACCTTTTTGTACATTGTAAGCTCAATTGGAGGCCAATTTGGGTGGAATCCGAGAATACAAGGATTTGAGTGAAAAATGGACTCCGTTTGACTTCTAACCTTGCGTGGATGTTAATAATGACAAATTGAACATGTTTGACTCAACAAATAAGTTTATTTGCACTTAACGAAGAAGGAAAATGTGTTTGTACGTTGTAGGCTCAATTGGAGGCCAATTTGGGAGCAATCCGAGAATACAAGAATTTGAGCGACCAAATGGACTCCGTTTGACTTCTAACCTCGCGTGGATGTTAATAATGACAAATGGAAGCTCTTTGACTCAACAAACAAGTTTGGTTGCGCTTAATGAAGAAGAAAAACTCATTTGTACGTTGTAGGCTCAATTGGAAACCAACTTGGGTGAAATCCAAGAATACAAGGATTTGAGTGACCAAATGGACTCCATTTGACTTCTAACCTCGCGTCAAAATTAATAATGACAAATGAAACATGTTTGACTCAACAAACAAGTTTGGTTGCGCTTAACGAATAAGGAAAACCCGTTTGTACGTTGTAGGCTCAATTGGAGACCAATTTGGGTGAAATCCGAGAATACAAGGATTTGAGTGACTAAATGGACTCCGTTCGACTTCTAACCTCGAATGGATGTTAATAATGAAAATGGATCATGTTTGACTCAACAAACAAGTTTGATTAAGTTTAACGAAAAAGGAAAACTCGTTTGTACGTTTTGGCTCAATTGGAAGCCAATTTGGGTGCAATCCGAGAATACAAGGATTTGAGTGACTAAATGGACTCAGTTTGACTTCTAAAATCGCGTGGACATTAATAATGACAAATGGAATATGTTTGACTCAAAAAAAAGTTTGGTTGCGCTTAACGAAGTTGGAAAACCCGTTTGTACGTTGTAGGCTCAATTGGACGCCAATTTGGGTTCAATTCGAGAATACAAGGATTTGAGTGACCAAATGGACCCCGTTTGACTTCTAACCTCGCATGGATGTTAATAATGACAAATAGAACATTTTTGACTCAACGAACAAGTTTGGTTGCGTTTAACGAAGAAGGAAAACCCGTTTGTACGTTGTAGGCTCAATTAGAGGCCAATTTGGGTGCAATCCCAGAATACAAGGATTTGTGCGACCAAAAGGACTCCGTTTGAATTCTGACCTCGCGTGCACGTTAATAATGAAAAATGGAACTTGTTTGACTCAACAAACTATGTTGGTTAAGTTTAACGAAGAATGAAAACTCGTTTATACGTTTTGGCTCAATTGGAGGCAAATTTGGGTGCAATCCGAGAATATAAGGATTTGAGTGGCCAAATGGACTCCGTTTGACATCTAACCTCGCGTGGACGTTAATAATTGCAAATGGAACATGTTTGAATCATCAAACTAGTTTGGTTAAGTTTAACGAAGAAGGAAAACTCGTTTGTACGTGGTAGGCTCAATTGGAGGCCAATTTGGGTGCAATCCGAGAATACAAGGATTTGAGTGACTAAATGGACTCCGTTTGACTTCTAACCTCGCGTGGAAATTAATAATGACAATTTTGACTCAACAAACAAGTTTGGTTGCGCTTAACGAATAAGGAAAACACGTTTGTACGTTTTGGCTCATTTGTAGGCCAATTTGGGTGCAATCCGAGAATACAAGGATTTGAGTGACGAAACGGACTCAGTTTGACTTCTAAAATCGCGTGGACATTAATAATGACAAATGGAATATTTTTACTCAAAAAATAAGTTTGGTTGCGCTTAACGAATTAGGAAAACTCGTTTGTACGTTGTCGGCTCAATTGGACGCCAATTTGGGTGCAATTCGAGAATACAAGGATTTGAGTGACCAAATGGACTTCGTTTGACTTCTAACCTCGCATGGACGTTAATAATGACAAATGGAACATTTTTGACTCAACAAACAAGTTTGGTTGCGCTTAACGAATAAGGAAAACCCGTTTGTACGTTGTAGGCTTAATTGGAGACCTATTTGGGTGCAATCTGAGAATGCAAGGATTTGAGTGACTAAATGGACTCCGTTTGACTTATAACCTCGCGTGGATGTTAATAATGGCAAATGGAACATTTTTACTCAAAAAACAAGTTTTATTAAGTTTAACGAAGAAGGAAAACTCGTTTGTACGTTTTGGCTCAATTGAAGGCCAATTTGGGTGCAATCCGAGAATACAAGAATTTGAGTGACCAAATTGACACCGTTTGACTTCTAACCACGCGTGGACATTAACAATGGCAAATGGAATGTGTTTGACTCAACAAATATGTTTTGTTGCACTTAAAGAAGAAGGATAACCTTTTGTACGTTGTAGGCTCAATTGGAGGCCAATTTGGGTGCAATCCGAGAATACAAGGATTTGAGTGAACAAATGGACTCCGTTTGACTTCTAACCTCGCGTGGATGTTAATAATGAAAAATTGAACATGTTTGACTCAACAAATAAGTTTATTTGCGCTTAACAAAGAAGGAAAACCCGTTTGTACGTTGTAGTCTCAATTGGAGGCCAATTTGGGAGCAATCCGAGAATACAAGAATTTGAGCGACCAAATGGACTCCGTTTGAGTTCTAACCTCGCGTGGATGTTAATAATGACAAATGGAACCTTTTTGACTCAACAAACTAGTTTGGTTAAGTTTAACGAAGAATGAAAACTCGTTTATACGTTTTGACTCAATTGGAGCCCAATTTGGGTGCAATCCGATAATACAAGGATTTGAGTGGCCAAATGGACTCCGTTTGACATCTAACCTCACATGGACGTTAATAATTGCAAATGGAACATGTTTGAATCATCAAACTAGTTTGGTTAAGTTTAAGGAAAAAGGAAAACTCGTTTGTACGTGGTAGGCTCAATTGGAGGCCAATTTGGGAGCAATCCGAGAATACAAGGATTTGAGTGACTAAATGGACTCAGTTTGACTTCTAAAATCGCGTGGACATTAATAATGACAAATGGAATATTTTTTACTCAAAAAATAAGTTTGGTTGCGCTTAACGATGTAGGAAAACCCGTTTGTACGTTGTAGGCTTAATTGGAGACCAATTTGGGTGCAATCTGAGAATACAAGGATTTGAGTGACTAAATGGACTCCGTTTGACTTCTAACCTCACGTGGATGTTAATAATGACAAATGGAACATTTTTGACTCAATAAACAAGTTTTATTAAGTTTAACGAGGAAGAAAAACTCGTTTGTACGTTTTGGCTCAATTGAAGGCCAATTTGGGTGCAATCCGAGAATACAAGAGTTTGAGTAACCAAATGGACTCCGTTTGACTTCTAACCTCGGGTGGATGTTAATAATGACAAATTGAACATGTTTGACTCAACAAATAAGTTTATTTGCGCTTAACGAAGAAGGAAAACCTGTTTGTACGTTGTAGGCTCAATTGGAGGCCAATTTGGGAGCAATCCGAGAATACAAGAATTTGAGCGACCAAATGGACTCCGTTTGACTTCTAACCTCGCGTGGATGTTAATAATGACAAATGGAAACTTTTTGATTCAACAAACAAGTTTGTTTGCGCTTAACGAAGAAGAAAAACTCATTTGTACGTTGTAGGCTCAATTGGAGACCAACTTGGGTGAAATCCGAGAATACAAGGATTTGAGTGACCAAATGGACTCCATTTGACTTCTAACCTCGCGTCAAAATTAATAATGGCAAATGAAACATGTTTGACTCAACAAACAAGTTTGGTTGCGCTTAACGAATAAGGAAAACCCGTTTGTACGTTGTAGGCTCAATTGGAGACCAATTTGGGTGAAATCCGAGAATACAAGGATTTGAGTGACTAAATGGACTCCGTTCGACTTCTAACCTCGAATGGATGTTAATAATGACAAATGGAAAATTTTTGACTCAACAAACAAGTTTGATTAAGTTTAACGAAAAAGGAAAACTCGTTTGTACGTTTTGGCTCAATTGGAAGCCAATTTGGGTGCAATCCGAGAATACAAGGATTTGAGTGACTAAATGGACTCAGTTTGACTTCTAAAATTGCGTGGACATTAATAATGAAAAATGGAATATGTTTGACTCAAAAAAAAGTTTGGTTGCGCTTAACGAAGTTGGAAAACCCGTTTGTACGTTGTAGGATCAATTGGACGCCAATTTGGGTTCAATTCGAGAATACAAGGATTTGAGTGACCAAATGGACCCCGTTTGACTTCTAACCTCGCATGGATGTTAATAATGACAAATAGAACATTTTTGACTCAACAAACAAGTTTGGTTGCGTTTAACGAAGAAGGAAAACCCGTTTGTACGTTGTAGGCTCAATTGGAGGCCAATTTGGGTGCAATCCGAGAATACAAGGATTTGAGAGACCAAAAGGACTCCGTTTGACTTCTGACCTCGCGTGCATGTTAATAATGACAAATGGAACTTGTTTGACTCAACAAACTAGTTTGGTTAAGTTTAACGAAGAATGAAAACTCGTTTATACGTTTTGGCTCAATTGGAGGCAAATTTGGGTGCATTCCGAGAATACAAGGATTTGAGTGGCCAAATGGACTCCGTTTGACATCTAACCTCGCGTGGACGTTAATAATTGCAAATGGAACATGTTTGAATCATCAAACTAGTTTGGTTAAGTTTAACGAAGAAGGAAAACTCGTTTGTACGTGGTAGGCTCAATTGGAGGCCAATTTGGGTGCAATCCGAGAATACAAGGATTTGAGTGACTAAATGGACTCCATTTGACTTCTAACCTCGCGTGGAAATTAATAATGACAATTTTGACTCAACAAACAAGTTTGGTTGCGCTTAACAAATAAGGAAAACACGTTTGTACGTTTTGGCTCATTTGGAGGCCAATTTGGGTGCAATTCGAGAATACAAGGATTTGAGTGACTAAATGGATTCAGTTTGACTTCTAAAATCGCGTGGACATTAATAATGAAAATGGAATATTTTTGACTCAAAAAATAAGTTTGGTTGCACTTAACGAATTAGGAAAACTCGTTTGTACGTTGTTGGCTCAATTGGACGCCAATTTGGGTGCAATTCGAGAATACAAGGATTTGAGTGACCAAATGGACTTCGTTTGACTTCTAACCTCGCATGGACGTTAACTCAACAAACAAGTTTGGTTGCGCTTAACGAATAAGGAAAACCCGTTTGTACGTTGTAGGCTTAATTGGAGACCAATTTGGGTGCAATCCGAGAATGCAAGGATTTGAGCGACCAAATGGACTCCGTTTGAGCTCTAACCTCGCGTGGATGTTAATAATGACAAATGGAACCTTTTTGACTCAACAAACTAGTTTGGTTAAGTTTAACGAAGAAGGAAAACTCGTTTGTACGTTTTGGCTCATTTAAAGGCCAATCTGGGTGCAATCCGAGAATACAAGGATTTGAGTGACTAAATGGACTCAGTTTGACTTCTAAAATCGCGTGGACATTAATATTGACATATGGAATATGGTTGACTCAAAAAAAAGTTTGGTTACGCTTAACGAAGTAGGAAAACCCGTTTGTACGTTGTAGGCTCAATTGGACGCCAATTTGGGTGCAATTCGAGAATACAAGGATTTGAGTGACCAAATGGACCCCGTTTGACTTCTAACCTCGCATGGATGTTAATAATGACAAATAGAACATTTTTGACTCAACAAACAATTTTGGTTGTGTTTAACGAAGAAGGAAAACCCGTTTGTACGTTGTAGGCTCAATTGGAGGACAATTTGGGTGCAATCCGAAAATACAAGGATTTGAGCGACCAAATGGACTCCGTTTGACTTCTGACCTCGCGTTCTCTTTAATAATGACAAATGGAACTTGTTTGACACAACAAACAAGTTTTTTTGCGCTTAACAAAGAAGGAAAACTCGTTTGTATGTTGTAGGCTTAATTGGAGGCCAATTTGGGAGCAATCTGATATTACAAGGATTTGAGTAACCAAATGGACTTGGTTTGACTTCTATCCTTGTGTAGACGTGAATAATGACAAATGGAACATGTTTGACTAAACAAAAAAGTTTGGTTGCGCTTAACGAAGAAGTAAAACTCATTTGTACGTTATAGGCTCAATTGGAGAACAACTTGGGTGAAATCCGAGAATACAAGGATTTGAGTGACCAAATGGACTCCATTTGACTTCTGACCTTGCATCGCCATTAATAATGACAAATGAAACATTTTTGACTCAACAAACAAGTTTGGTTGCACTTAACGAATAAGGAAAACCCGTTTGTACGTTGTAGACTCAATTGGAGAACAATTTGGGTGAAATCCGAGAATACAAGGATTTGAGTGACTAAATGGACTCCGTTTGATTTCTAACCTTGCATGGATGTTAATAATGACAAATCAAACATGTTTGAATCAAAAAACTAGTTTGGTTAAGTTTAACGAAGAAGGAAAACTCGTTTGTACGTTTTTGCTCAATTGGAGGCCAATTTGGGTGCAATCCGAGAATACAAGAATTTGAGTGACTAAATGGACTCCGTTTGACTTCTAACCTCGCGTGGATGTTAATAATGACAAATGAAACATGTTTGACTCAACAAACTAGTTTTTTAAGTTTAACGAAGAAGGAAACTCGTTTGTACGTGGTAGGCTCAATTGGAGGCCAATTTGGGTGCAATCCGAGAATACAAGGATTTGAGTGACTAAATGGACTCCGTTTGACTTCTAACCTCGCGTGGAAATTAATAATGACAATTTTGACTCAACAAACAAGTTTGGTTGCGCTTAACGAATAAGGAAAACACGTTTGTACGTTTTGGCTCATTTGGAGGCCAATTTGGGTGCAATTCGAGAATACAAGGATTTGAGTGACTAAATGGATTCAGTTTGACTTCTAAAATCGCGTGGACATTAATAATGAAAAATGGAATATTTTTGACTCAAAAAATAAGTTTGGTTGCACTTAACGAATTAGGAAAACTTGTTTGTACGTTGTTGGCTCAATTGGACGCCAATTTGGGTGCAATTCGAGAATACAAGGATTTGAGTGACCAAATGGACTTCGTTTGACTTCTAACCTCGCATGGACGTTAACTCAACAAACAAGTTTGGTTGCGCTTAACGAATAAGGAAAACCCGTTTGTACGTTGTAGGCTTAATTGGAGACCAATTTGGGTGCAATCCGAGAATGCAAGGATTTGAGCGACCAAATGGACTCCGTTTGAGCTCTAACCTCGCGTGGATGTTAATAATGACAAATGGAACCTTTTTGACTCAACAAACTAGTTTGGTTAAGTTTAACGAAGAAGGAAAACTCGTTTGTACGTTTTGGCTCATTTAAAGGCCAATTTGGGTGCAATCCGAGAATACAAGGATTTGAGTGACTAAATGGACTCAGTTTGACTTCTAAAATCGCGTGGACATTAATAGTGACATATGGAATATGGTTGACTCAAAAAAAAGTTTGGTTACGCTTAACGAAGTAGGAAAACCCGTTTGTACGTTGTAGGCTCAATTGGACGCCAATTTGGGTGCAATTCGAGAATACAAGGATTTGAGTGACCAAATGGACCCCGTTTGACTTCTAACCTCGTATGGATGTTAATAATGACAAATAGAACATTTTTGACTCAACAAACAATTTTGGTTGCGTTTAACGAAGAAGGAAAACCCGTTTGTACGTTGTAGGCTCAATTGGAGGACAATTTGGGTGCAATCCGAGAATACAAGGATTTGAGCGACCAAATGGACTCCGTTTGACTTCTGACCTCGCGTTCTCGTTAATAATGACAAATGGAACTTGTTTGACACAACAAACAAGTTTTTTTGCGCTTAACAAAGAAGGAAAACTCGTTTGTACGTTGTAGGCTTAATTGGAGGCCAATTTGGGAGCAATCTGATATTACAAGGATTTGAGTAACCAAATGGACTTGGTTTGACTTCTATCCTTGTGTAGACGTGAATAATGACAAATGGAACATGTTTGACTAAACAAAAAAGTTTGGTTGCGCTTAACGAAGAAGTAAAACTCATTTGTACGTTATAGGCTCAATTGGAGAACAACTTGGGTGAAATCCGAGAATACAAGGATTTGAGTGACCAAATGGACTCCATTTGACTTCTGACCTTGCATCGCCATTAATAATGACAAATGAAACATTTTTGACTCAACAAACAAGTTTGGTTGCACTTAACGAATAAGGAAAACCCGTTTGTACGTTGTAGACTCAATTGGAGAACAATTTGGGTGAAATCCGAGAATACAAGGATTTGAGTGACTAAATGGACTCCGTTTGATTTCTAACCTTGCATGGATGTTAATAATGACAAATCAAACATGTTTGAATCAAAAAACTAGTTTGGTTAAGTTTAACGAAGAAGGAAAACTCGTTTGTACGTTTTTGCTCAATTGGAGGCCAATTTGGGTGCAATCCGAGAATACAAGAATTTGAGTGACTAAATGGACTCCGTTTGACTTCTAACCTCGCGTGGATGTTAATAATGACAAATGAAACATGTTTGACTCAACAAACTAGTTTTTTTAAGTTTAACGAAGAAGGAAACTCGTTTGTACGTGGTAGGCTCAATTGGAGGCCAATTTGGGTGCAATCCAAGAATACAAGGATTTGAGCGACCAAATGGACTCTGTTTGACTTCTAACCTCGCATGGATGTTAATAATGACAAATGGAACATGTTTGAATCAAAAAAAAATTTGTTTAAGTTTAACGAAGAAGGAAAACTCGTTTGTATGTTTTGGCTCATTTAAAGGCCAATTTGGGTGCAATCCGAGAATACAAGGATTTGAGTGACTAAATGGACTCAGTTTGACTTCTAAAATCGCGTGGACATTAATAGTGACAAATGGAATATGGTTGAATCAAAAAAAAGTTTGGTTACGCTTAACGAAGTAGGAAAATCTGTTTGTACGTTGTAGGCTCAATTGGACGCCAATTTGGGTGCAATTCGAGAATACAAGGATTTGAGTGACCAAATGGACCCCGTTTGACTTCTAACCTCGCATGGATGTTAATAATGAAAAATAGAACATTTTTTACTCAACAAACAAGTTTGGTTGCGTTTAACGAAGAAGGAAAACCCGTTTGTACGTTGTAGGCTCAATTGGAGGCCAATTTGGTGCAATCCGAGAATACAAGGATTTGAGCGACCAAATGGACTCCGTTTGACTTCTGACCTCGCGTTCACGTTAATAATGACAAATGGAACTTGTTTGACACAACAAACAAGTTTTTTGCGCTTAACAAAGAAGGAAAACTCGTTTGTACGTTGTAGGCTTAATTGGAGGCCAATTTGGGAGCAATCTGATATTACAAGGATTTGAGTAACCAAATGGACTTGGTTTGACTTCTATCCTTGTGTGGACGTGAATAATGACAAATGGAACATGTTTGACTGAACAAACAAGTTTGGTTGCGCTTAACGAATAAGTAAAACTCATTTGTACGTTATAGGCTCAATTGGAGAACAACTTGGGTGAAATCCGAGAATACAAGGATTTGAGTGACCAAATGGACTCCATTTGACTTCTAACCTCGCATCGCCATTAATAATGACAAATGAAACATGTTTGACTCAACAAACAAGTTTGGTGGCACTTAACGAATAAGGAAAACCCGTTTGTACGTTGTAGACTCAATTGGAGAACAATTTGGGTGAAATCCGAGAATACAAGGATTTGAGTGACTAAATGGACTCCGTTTGATTTCTAACCTCGTGTGGATGTTAATAATGACAAATTAAACATGTTTGACTCAAAAAACTAGTTTTGTTAAGTTTAACGAAGAAGGAAAACTCGTTTGTACGTTTTTGCTCAATTGGAGGCCAATTTGGGTGCAATCCGAGAATACAAGAATTTGAGTGACTAAATGGACTCCGTTTGACTTCTAACCTCGCGTGGATGTTAATAATGATAAATAGAACATTTTTGACTCAACAAACAAGTTTGGTTGCGTTTAACGAAGAAGGAAAACCCGTTTGTACGTTGTAGGCTCAATTGGAGGCCAATTTGGGTGCAATCCGAGAATACAAGGATTTGAGCGACCAAATGAACTCCGTTTGACTTCTGACCTCGCGTTCACGTTAATAATGACAAATGGAACTTGTTTGACACAACAAACAAGTTTTTTTACGCTTAACAAAGAAGGAAAACTCGTTTGTACGTTGTAGGCTTAATTGGAGGCCAATTTGGGAGCAATCTGATATTACAAGGATTTGAGTAACCAAATGGACTTGGTTTGACTTCTATCCTTGTGTGGACGTGAATAATGACAAATGGAACATGTTTGATTGAACGAACAAGTTTGGTTGTGCTTAACGAAGAAGTAAAACTCATTTGTACGTTATTGGCTCAATTGGAGAACAACTTGGGTGAAATCCGAGAATACAAGGATTTGAGTGACCAAATGGACTCCCATTTGACTTCTAACCTCGCATCGCCATTAATAATGACAAATGAAACATGTTTGACTCAAAAAACAAGTTTGGTTGCACTTAACGAATAAGGAAAACCCGTTTGTACGTTGTAGACTCAATTGGAGAACAATTTGGGTGAAATCCGAGAATACAAGGATTTGAGTGACTAAATGGACTCCGTTTGATTTCTAACCTCGTGTGGATGTTAATAATGACAAATGAAACATGTTTGACTCAAAAAACTAGTTTGGTTAAGTTTAACGAAGAAGGAAAACTCGTTTGTACGTTTTTGCTCAATTGGAGGCCAATTTGGGTGCAATCCGAGAATACAAGAATTTGAGTGACTAAATGGACTCCGTTTGACTTATAACCTAGCGTGGATGTTAATAATGACAAATGAAACATGTTTGACTCAACAAACTAGTTTTTTTAAGTTTAACGAAGAAGGAAACTCGTTTGTACGTGGTAGGCTCAATTGGAGGCCAATTTGGGTGCAATCCAAGAATACAAGGATTTGAGCGACCAAATGGACTCCGTTTGACTTCTAACCTCGCATGGATGTTAATAATGAGAAATGGAACATGTTTGACTCAAAAAAAAATTTTGTTTAAGTTTAACAAAGAAGGAAAACTCGTTTGTACGTTTTGGCTCATTTAAAGGCCAATTTGGGTGCAATCCGAGAATACAAGGATTTGAGTGACTAAATGGACTCAGTTTGACTTCTAAAATCGCGTGGACATTAATAGTGACAAATGGAATATGGTTGACTCGAAAAAAGTTTGGTTACGCTTAACGAAGTAGGAAAACCCGTTTGTACGTTGTAGGCTCAATTGGACGCCAATTTGGGTGCAATTCAAGAATACAAGGATTTGAGTGACCAAATGGACCCCGTTTGACTTCTAACCTCGTATGGATGTTAATAATGACAAATAGAACATTTTTGACTCAACAAACAAGTTTGGTTGCATTTAACGAAGAAGGAAAACCCGTTTGTACGTTGTAGGCTCAATTGGAGGCCAATTTGGGTGCAATCCGAGAATACAAGGATTTGAGCGATCAAATGGACTCCGTTTGACTTCTGACCTCGCGTTCACGTTAATAATGACAAATGGAACTTGTTTGACACAACAAACAAGTTTTTTGCGCTTAACAAAGAAGGAAAACTCGTTTGTACGTTGTAGGCTTAATTGGAGGCCAATTTGGGAGCAATCTGATATTACAAGGATTTGAGTAACCAAATGGACTTGGTTTGACTTCTATCCTTGTGTGGACGTGAATAATGACAAATGCAACATGTTTGACTGAAGCAAAAAGTTTGGTTGCGCTTAACGAAGAAGTAAAACTCATTTGTACGTTATAGGCTCAATTGGAGAACAACTTGGGTGAAATCCGAGAATACAAGGATTTGAGTGACCAAATGGACTCCATTTGACTTCTAACCTCGCATCGCCATTAATAATGACAAATGAAACATGTTTGACTCAACAAACAAGTTTGGTTGCACTTAACGAATAAGGAAAACCCGTTTGTACGTTGTAGACTCAATTGGAGAACAATTTGGGTGAAATCCGAGAATACAAGGATTTGAGTGACTAAATGGACTCCGTTTGATTTCTAACCTCGCGTGGATGTTAATAATGACAAATGAAACATGTTTGAATCAAAAAACTAGTTTGGTTAAGTTTAATGAAGAAGGAAAACTCGTTTGTACGTTTTTGCTCAATTGGAGGCCAATTTGGGTGCAATCCGAGAATACAAGAATTTGAGTGACTAAATGGACTCCGTTTGACTTCTAACCTCGCGTGGATGTTAATAATGACAAATGAAACATGTTTGACTCAACAAACTAGTTTTTTTAAGTTTAACGAAGAAGGAAACTCGTTTGTACGTGGTAGGCTCAATTGGAGGCCAATTTGGGTGCAATCCAAGAATACAAGGATTTGAGCGACCAAATGGACTCCGTTTGACTTCTAACCTCGCATGGATGTTAATAATGACAAATGGAACATGTTTGACTCAAAATTTTTTTTTTTTTAAGTTTAACGAAGAAGGAAAACTCGTTTGTACGTTTTGGCTCATTTAAAGGCCAATTTGGGTGCAATCCTAGAATACAAGGATTTGAGTGACTAAATGGACTCAGTTTGACTTCTAAAATCGCGTGGACATTAATAATGACAAATGCAATATGTTTGACTCAATAAATAAGTTTGGTTGCGCTTAACGAAGTAGGAAAACTCGTTTGTACGTTGTCGGCTCAATTGGACAGTGCAATTCGAGAATACAAGGATTTGAGCGACCAAATGGACTTCGTTTGAATTCTAACCTCGAATGGATGTTAATAATGACAAATGGAATATTTTTGACTCAATAAATAAGTTTTTATGCGCTTGACGGAGAAGAAAAACCCGTTTGTACGTTGTGTGCTCAATTGGAGACCAATTTGGGTGAAATCCGAGAATACAAGGATTTGAGTGACTAAATGAACTCCGTTTACTTCTAACTTTGTGTGGATGTTAATAATGAAAAATGGAACATGTTTGACTCAAAAAACTAGTTTGTTTGCGCTTATCGAAGAAGGAAAACCCGTTTGTACGTTATAGGCTCAATCAGAGGCCAATTTGGGTGCAATCCGAGAATACAAGGATTTGAGTGACCAAATGCACTCCGTTTGACTTCTTACCTCGCATTGATGTTAATAAGGACAAATGGAACATTTTTACTCAACAACCAAGTTTGTTTTCGCTTAACGAAGAAGGAAAACCCGTTTGTACGTTATAGGCTCAATTGGAGGCCAATTTGGGTGCAATCTGAGAATACAAGGATTTGAGTGACCAAATGGACTCCGTTTGACTTCTAACCTCGCGTGGATGTTAATAATGAAAAATAAACATTTTTGACTCAACAAACAAGTTTGGTTGCATTTAACGAAGAAGGAAAACCCGTTTGTATGTTGTAGGCTCAATTGGAGGCCAATTTGGGTGCAATCCGAGAATACAAGGATTTGAGTGACTAAATGGACTCAGTTTGAATTCTAAAATTGCGTGGACATTAATAATGACAAATGGAATATTTTTGACTCAAAAAATAAGTTTGGTTGCGCTTAACGAAGTAGGAAAACCCGTTTGTACGTTGTCGGCTCAATTGGACGCCAATTTGGGTGCAATTCGAGAATACAAGGATTTGAATGACCAAATAGACTCCGTTTGACTTCTAACCTCGCATGGATGTTAATAATGACAAACGGAACATTTTTTACTCAACAAACAAGTTTGGTTGCGCTTAACGAAGAAGGAAAACCCGTTTGTACGTTGTAGGCTTAATTGGAGACCAATTTGGGTGCAACCAGAGAATACAAGGATTTGAGTGACTAAATGGACTCCGTTTGACTTATAACCTCGCGTGGATGTTAATAATGACAAATGGAACATTTTTGACTCAATAAACAAGTTTTATTAAGTTTAACGAAGAAGGAAAACTCGTTTGTACGTTTTGGCTCAATTGAAGGCCAATTTGGGTGCAATCCGAGAATACAAGAATTTGAGTAACCAAATTGACACCGTTTGACTTCTAACCACGCGTGGACATTAATAATGGCAAATGGAATGTTTTGACTCAACAAATATGCTTGGTTGCGCTTAAAGAAGAAGGAAAACCTTTTTGTACGTTGTAGGCTCAATTGGAGGCCAATTTGGGTGCAATCCGAGAATACAAGGATTTGAGTGAACAAATGGACTCCGTTTGACTTCTAACCTCGCGTGGATGTTAATAATGACAAATTGAACGTGTTTGACTCAACAAATAAGTTTATTTGCGCTTAACGAAGAAGGAAAACCCGTTTGTACGTTGTAGGCTCAACTGGAGGCCAATTTGGGAGCAATCCGAGAATACAAGAATTTGAGCGACCAAATTGACTCCGTTTGAGTTCTAACCTCGCGTGGATGTTAATAATGACAAATGGAACCTTTTTGACTCAACAAACTAGTTTGGTTAAGTTTAACGAAGAATGAAAACTCGTTTATACGTTTTGGCTCAATTGGAGCCCAATTTGGGTGCAATCCGATAATACAAGGATTTGGGTGGCCAAATGGACTCCATTTGACATCTAACCTCACGTGGACGTTAATAATTGCAAATGGAACATGTTTGAATCATCAAACTAGTTTGGTTAAGTTTAAGGAAGAAGGAAAACTCGTTTGTACTTGGTAGGCTCAATTGGAGGCCAATTTGGGTGCAATCCGAGAATACAAGGATTTGAGTGACTAAATGGACTCAGTTTGACTTCTAAAATCGCGTGGCCATTAATAATGACAAATGGAATATTTTTGACTCAAAAAATAAGTTTGGTTGCGCTTAACGAAGTAGGAAAATCCGTTTGTACGTTGTCGGCTCAATTGGACGCCAATTTGGGTGCAATTCGAGAATACAAGGATTTGAGTGACCAAATGGACTCCGTTTGACTTCTAACCTCGCATGGACGTTAATAATGACAAATGGAACATTTTTTGACTCAACAAACAAGTTTGTTTGCGCTTAACAAAGAAGGAAAACCCGTTTGTACGTTGTAGGCTTAATTGGAGACCAATTTGGGTGCAATCTGAGAATACAAGGATTTGAGTGACTAAATGGACTCCAATTGACTTCTAACCTCGCGTGGATGTTAATAATGACAAATGGAACATTTTTGACTCAATAAACAAGTTTTATTAATTTTAACGAAGAAGAAAAACTCGTTTGTACGTTTTGGCTCAATTGAAGGCCAATTTGGGTGCAATCCGAGAATACAAGAATTTGAGTGACCAAATGGACACCGTTTGACTTCTAACCACGCGTGGACGTTAATAATGGCAAATGGAATCTGTTTGACTCAACAAATATGTTTGGTTGCGCTTAAAGAAGAAGGAAAACCTTTTTGTACGTTGTAGGCTGAATTGGAGGCCAATTTGGGTGGAATCCGAGAATACAAGGATTTGAGTGAAAAATGGACTCCGTTTGACTTCTAACCTTGCGTGGATGTTATTAATGACAAATTGAACATGTTTGACTCAACAAATAAGTTTATTTGCGCTTAACGAAGAAGGAAAACCTGTTTGTACGTTGTAGGCTCAATTGGAGGCCAATTTGGGAGCAATCCGAGAATACAAGAATTTGAGCGACCAAATGGACTCCGTTTGACTTCTAACCTCGCGTGGATGTTAACAATGAAAAATGGAAGCTTTTTGACTCAACAAACAAGTTTGGTTCCGCTTAACGAAGAAAAAAAACTCATTTGTACGTTGTAGGCTCAATTGGAGACCAACTTGGGTGAAATCCGAGAATACAAGGATTTGAGTGACCAAATGGACTCCATTTGACTTCTAACCTCGCGTCAAAATTAATAATGACAAATGAAACATGTTTAATTCAACAAACAAGTTTGGTTGCGCTTAACGAATAAGGAAAACCCGTTTGTACGTTGTAGGCTCAATTGGAGACCAATTTGGGTGAAATCCGAGAATACAAGGATTTGAGTGACTAAATGGACTCCGTTCGACTTCTAACCTCGAATGGATGTTAATAATGACAAATGGAACATGTTTGACTCAACAAACAAGTTTGATTAAGTTTAACGAAAAAGGAAAACTCGTTTGTACGTTTTGGCTCAATTAGAAGCCAATTTGGGTGCAATCCGAGAATACAAGGATTTGAGTGACTAAATGGACTCAGTTTGACATCTAAAATCGCATGGACATTAATAATGACAAATGGAATATGTTTGACTCAAAAAAAAGTTTTCTTGCGCTTAACGAAGTTGGAAAACCCATTTGTACGTTGTAGGCTCAATTGGACGCCAATTTGGGTTCAATTCGAGAATACAAGGATTTGAGTGACCAAATGGACCCCGTTTGACTTCTAACCTCTCATGGATGTTAATAATGACAAATAGAACATTTTTGACTCAACAAACAAGTTTGGTTGCGTTTAACGAAGAAGGAAAACCCGTTTGTACGTTGTAGGCTCAATTGGAGGCCAATTTGGGTGCAATCCGAGAATACAAGGATTTGAGCGACCAAAAGGACTCCGTTTGACTTCTGACCTCGCGTGCACGTTAATAATGACAAATGGAACTTGTTTGACTGAACAAACTAGTTTGGTTAAGTTTAACGAAGAATGAAACTCGTTTATACGTTTTGGCTCAATTGGAGGCAAATTTGGGTGCAATCCGAGAATACAAGGATTTGAGTGGCCAAATGGACTCCGTTTGACATCTAACCTCGCGTGGACGTTGATAATGACAAATGGAACATTTTTGAATCATCAAACTAGTTTGGTTAAGTTTAACGAAGAAGGAAAACTCGTTTGTACGTGGTAGGCTCAATTAGAGGCCAATTTGGGTGCAATCCGAGAATACAAGGATTTGAGTGACTAAATGGACTCCGTTTGACTTCTAACCTCGCGTGGAAATTAATAATGACAATTTTGACTCAACAAACAAGTTTGGTTGCGCTTAACGAATAAGGAAAACACGTTTGTACGTTTTGGCTCATTTGGAGGCCAATTTGGGTGCAATCCGAGAATACAAGGATTTGAGTGACTAAATGGACTCAGTTTGACTTCTAAAATCGCGTGGACATTAATAATGACAAATGGAATATTTTTGACTCAAAAATAAGTTTGGTTGCGCTTAACGAATTAGGAAAACTCGTTTGTACGTTGTCGGCTCAATTGGACGCCAATTTGGGTGCAATTCGAGAATACAAGGATTTGAGTGACCAAATGGACTTCCGTTTGACTTCTAACCTCACATGGACGTTAATAATGACAAATGGAACATTTTTGACTCAACAAACAAGCTTGGTTGCGCTTAACGAATAAGGAAAACCCGTTTGTACGTTGTAGGCTTAATTGGAGACCAATTTGGGTGCAATCTGAGAATGCAAGGATTTGAGTGACTAAATGGACTCCGTTTGACTTATAACATCGCGTGGATGTTAATAATGACAAATGGAACATTTTTTTACTCAACAGACAAGTTTTATTAAGTTTAACGAAGAAGGAAAACTCGTTTGTACGTTTTGGCTCAATTGAAGGCCAATTTGGGTGCAATCCGAGAATACAAGAATTTGAGTGACCAAATTGACACCGTCTGACTTCTAACCATGCGTGGACATTAATAATGGCAAATGGAATGTGTTTGCCTCAACAAATATGTTTGGTTGCGCTTAAAGAAGAAGGAAAACCTTTTTGTACGTTGTAGGCTCAATTGGAGGCCAATTTGGGTGCAATCCGAGAATACAAGGATTTGAGTGAACAAATGGACTCTGTTTGACTTCTAACCTCGCGTGGATGTTAATAATGACAAATTGAACATGTTTGACTCAACAAATAAGTTTATTTGCGCTTAACAAAGAAGGAAAACCCGTTTGTACGTTGTAGGCTCAATTGGAGGCCAATTTGGGAGCAATCCGAGAATACAAGAATTTGAGCGACCAAATGGACTCCGTTTGAGTTCTAACCTCGCGTGGATGTTAATAATGACAAATGGAACCTTTTTGACTAAACAAACAAGTTTGGTTGCGCTTAACGTATAAGAAAACTCATTTGTACGTTGTAGGCTCAATTGGAACCAACTTGGGTGAAATCCGAGAATACAAGGATTTGAGTGACTAAATGGACTCAATTTGACTTCTAAAATCGCGTGGACATTAATAATGACAAATGGAATATGGTTGACTCAAAAAAAAGTTTGGTTGCGCTTAACGAAGTAGGAAACCCGTTTGTACGTTGTTGTCTCATTTGGAAGCCAATTTGGTTGCAATCCGAGAATACAAGGATTGAGTGACTAAATGGACTCAGTTTGACTTATAAAATCGCATGGACATTAATAGTGACAAATGGAATATGGTTGACTCAAAAAAAGTTTGGTTGCGCTTAACGAAGTAGGAAAACCCGTTTGTACGTTGTAGGCTCAATTGGACGCCAATTTGGGTGCAATTCGAGAATACAAGGATTTTAGTGACCAAATGGACCCCGTTTGACTTCTAACCTCACATGGATGCTAATAATGACAAATAGAACATTTTTGACTCAACAAACAAGTTTGGTTGCGCTTAACGAAGAAGGAAAACCCGTTTGTACGTGGTAGGCTCAATTGGAGGCCAATTTGGGTGCAATCCGAGAATACAAGGATTTGAGCGACCAAATGGACTCCGTTTGACTTCTGACCTCGCGTTCACGTTAATAATGACAAATGGAACTTGTTTGACACAACAAACAAGTTTTTTTGCGCTTAACAAAGAAGGAAAACTCGTTTGTACGTTGTAGGCTTAATTGGAGGCCAATTTGGGAGCAATCTGATATTACAAGGATTTGAGTAACCAAATGGACTTGGTTTGACTTCTATCCTTGTGTGGACGTGAATAATGACAAATGGAACATGTTTGACTGAACAAACAAGTTTGGTTGCGCTTAACGAAGAAGTAAAACTCATTTGTACGTTATAGGCTCAATTGGAGAACAACTTGGGTGAAATCCGAGAATACAAGGATTTGAGTGACCAAATGGACTCCATTTGACTTCTAACCTCGCATCGCCATTAATAATGACAAATGAAACATGTTTGACTCAACAAACAAGTATGGTTGCACTTAACGAATAAGGAAAACCCGTTTGTACGTTGTAGACTCACTGGGAGAACAATTTGGGTGAAATCCGAGAATACAAGGATTTGAGTGACTAAATGGACTCCGTTTGATTTCTAACCTCGCGTGGATGTTAATAATGACAAATGAAACATGTTTGAATCAAAAAACTAGTTTGGTTAAGTTTAACGAAGAAGGAAAACTCGTTTGTACGTTTTTGCTCAATTGAAGGCCAATTTGGGTGCAATCCGAGAATACAAGAATTTGAGTGACTAAATGGACTCCGTTTGACTTCTAACCTTGCATGGATGTTAATAATGACAAATGAAACATGTTTGATTCAACAAACTAGTTTTTTTAAGTTTAACGAAGAAGGAAACTCGTTTGTACATGGTAGGCTCAATTGGAGGCCAATTTGGGTGCAATCCAAGAATACAAGGATTTGAGCGACCAAATGGACTCCGTTTGACTTCTAACCTCGCATGGATGTTAATAATGACAAATGGAACATGTTTGACTCAAAAAAAAAGTTTGTTAAAGTTTAACGAACAAGGAAAACTCGTTTGTTAGTTTTGGCTCATTTAAAGGCCAATTTGGGTGCAATCCGAGAATACAAGGATTTGAGTGACTAAAAGTACTCAGTTTGACTTCTAAAATCGCGTGGACATTAATAATGACAAATGCAATATGTTTGACTCCATATATAAGTTTGGTTGCGCTTAACGAAGTAGGAAAACTCGTTTGTACGTTGTCGGCTCAATTGGACAGTGCAATTCGAGAATACAAGGATTTGAGCGACCAAATGGACTTCGTTTGACTTCTAACCTCGAATGGATGTTAATAATGACAAATGGAATATTTTTAACTCAATAAATAAGTTTTTATGCGCTTGACGGAGAAGAAAAACCCGTTTGTACGTTGTAAGCTCAATTGGAGGCCAATTTGGGTGCAATCAGAGAATACAAGGATTTGAGTGACTAAATGGACTCCGTTTGACTTCTAACCACGCGTGGACATTAATAATGACAATTTTGACTCAACAAAAAAGTTTTTTGCGCTTAACGAATAAGGAAAACACGTTTGTACGTTGTGTGTTCAATTGGAGACCAATTTGGGTGAAATCCGAGAATACAAGGATTTGAGTGACTAAATGAACTCCGTTTTACTTCTAACTTTGTGTGGATGTTAATAATGAAAAATGGAACATGTTTGACTCAACAAACTAGTTTTGTTGCGCTTATCGAAGAAGGAAAACCCATTTGTACGTTATAGGCTCAATCAGAGGCCAATTTGGGTGCAATCCGAGAATACAAGGATTTGAGCGACCAAAAGGACTCCGTTTGACTTTTGACCTCGCGTGCACGTTAATAATGACAAATGGAAGTTGTTTGACTCAACAAACTAGTTTGGTTAAGTTTAACAAAGAATGAAAACTCGTTTATACATTTTGGCTCAATTGGAGGCCAATTTGGGTGCAATCCGATAATACAAGGATTTGAGTGGCCAAATGGACTCCGTTTGACATCTAACCTCGCGTGGACATTATTAATGACAAGTTTGACTCAAAAAACAAGTTTGGTTGCGCTTAACGAATAAGGAAAACACGTTTGTACGTTTTGGCTCATTTGGAGGCCAATTTGGGTGCAATCCGAGAATACAAGGATTTGAGTGACTAAATGGACTCAGTTTGACTTCTAAAATTGCGTGGACATTAATAATGAAAAATGGAATATTTTTGAATCAAAAAATAAGTTTGGTTGCGCTTAACGAAGTAGGAAAACCTGTTTGTACGTTGTCGGCTCAATTGGACGCCAATTTGGGTGCAATTCGAGAATACAAGATTTTAGTGACCAAATGGACTCCGTTTGACTTCTAACCTCGCGTGGACATTATTAATGACAAGTTTGACTCAAAAAACAAGTTTGGTTGCGCTTAACGAATAAGAAAAACACGTTTGTACGTTTTGGCTCATTTGGAGGCCAATTTGGGTGCAATCCGAGAATACAAGGATTTGAGTGACTAAATGGACTCAGTTTGACTTCTAAAATTGTGTGGACATTAATAATGACAAATGGAATATTTTTGAATCAAAAAATAAGTTTGGTTGCGCTTAACGAAGTAGGAAAACCTGTTTGTACGTTGTCGGCTCAATTGGACGCCAATTTTGGTGCAATTCGAGAATACAAGGATTTGAGTGACCAAATGGACTCCGTTTGACTTCTAACCTCGCATGGACGTTAATAATGACAAATGGAACATTTTTGACTCAACAAACAAGTTTGGTTGCGCTTAACGAAGAAGAAAACCCGTTTGTACGTTGTAGGCTTAATTGGAGACCAATTTGGGTGCAATCTGAGAATACAAGGATTTGAGTTACCAAATGGACACCGTTTGACTTCTAACCAGGAGTGGATGTTAATAATGGCAAACGGAATGTGTTTGACTCAACAAATATGTTTGGTTGTGCTTAAAGAAGAAGGAAAACCTGTTTGTACGTTGTAGGCTCAATTGGAGGCCAATTTGGGAGCAATCCGAGAATACATGAATTTGAGCGACCAAATGGACTCTGTTTGACTTCTAACCTCGCATGGATGTTAATAATGACAAATGGAACATGTTTGAATCAACAAACTAGTTTGGTTAAGTTTAACGAAGAATGAAAACTCGTTTATACGTTTTGGCTCAATTGGAGGCCAATTTGGGTGCAATCCGAGAATACAAGGATTTGAGTGACCAAATGGACTTTGTTAGACTTATCACCTCGAATGGATGTTAATAATGACAAATGGAATATTTTTGACTCAATAAATAAGTTTTTATGCGCTTGACGGAGAAGAAAAACCCGTTTGTACGTTGTAAGCTCAATTGGAGGCCAATTTGGGTGCAATCAGAGAATACAAGGATTTGAGTGACTAAATGGACTCCGTTTGACTTCTAACTTTGTGTAGATGTTAATAATGAAAAATGGAACATGTTTGACTCAAAAAAATAGTTTGGTTGCGCTTATCGAAAAGGAAAACCCGTTTGTACGTTATAGGCTAAATCAGAGGCCAATTTGGGTGCAATCCGAGAATACAAGGATTTGAGTGACCAAATGTACTCCGTTTGACTTCTTACCTCGCATTGATGTTAATAAGGACAAATGGAACATTTTTTACTCAACAAACAAGTTTGGTTTCGCTTAACGAAGAAGGAAAACCCATTTGTACGTTATAGGCTCAATTGGAGGCCAATTTGGGTGCAATCTGAGAATACAAGGATTTGAGTGACCAAATGGACTCCGTTTGACTTCTAACCTCGCGTGGATGTTAATAATGAAAAATATAAAATTTTTGACTCAACAAAAAAGTTTGGTTGCATTTAACGAAGAAGGAAAACCCGTTTGTACGTTGTAGGCTCAATAGGAGGCCAATTTGGGTGCAATCCGAGAATACAAGGATTTGAGTGACTAAATGGACTCTGTTTGACTTCTAACCTTGCGTGGACATTAATAATGACAAGTTTGACTCAACAAAAAAGTTTGGTTGCGCTTAACGAATAAGGAAAACACGTTTGTTCGTTTTGGCTCATTTGGAGGCCAATTTGGGTGCAATCCGAGAATACAAGGATTTGAGTGACTAAATGGACTCAGTTTGACTTCTAAAATTGTGTGGACATAATAATGACAAATGGAATATTTTTGACTCAAAAAATAAGTTTGGTTGCGCTTAACAAAGTAGGAAAACCCGTTTGTACGTTGTCGGCTCAATTGGACGCCAATTTGGGTGCAATTCGAGAATACAAGGATTTGAGTGACCAAATAGACTCCGTTTGACTTCTAACCTCGCATGGATGTTAATAATGACAAATGGAACATTTTTGACTCAACAAACAAGTTTGGTTGCGCTTAACGAAGAAGGAAAACCCGTTTGTACATTGTAGGCTTAATTGGAGACCAATTTGGGTGCAACCAGAGAATACAAGGATTTGAGTGACTAAATGGACTCCGTTTGACTTATAACCTCGCGTGGATGTTAATAATGACAAATGGAACATTTTTGACTCAATAAACAAGTTTTATTAAGTTTGACGAAGAAGGAAAACTCGTTTGTACGTTTTGGCTCAATTGAAGGCCAATTTGGGTGCAATCCGAGAATACAAGAATTTGAGTAACCAAATTCACACCGTTTGATTTCTAACCATCCGTGGACATTAATAATGGCAAATGGAATGTGTTTGACTCAACAAATATGTTTGGTTGCGCTTAAAGAAGAAGAAAAACCTTTTTGTACGTTGTAGGCTCAATTGGAGGCCAATTTGGGTGCAATCCGAGAATACAAGGATTTGAGTGAACAAATGGACTCCGTTTGACTTCTAACCTCGAATGGATGTTAATAATGACAAATGGAATATTTTTTACTCAATAAATAAGTTTTTATGCGCTTAACGGAGAAGAAAAACCCGTTTGTACGTTGTAAGCTCAATTGGAGCCCAATTTGGGTGCAATCAGAGAATACAAGGATTTGAGTGACTAAATGGACTCCGTTTGACTTTCTCGCGTGGACATTAATAATGACAATTTTGACTCAACAAACAAATTTTTTATGCTTAACGAATAAGGAAAACACGTTTGTACGTTATAGGCTCAATCAGAGGCCAATTTGGGTGCAATCCGAGAATACAAGGATTTGAGTGACCAAATGCACTCCGTTTTACTTCTTACCTCGCATTGATGTTAATAAGGACAAATGGAACATTTTTACTCTACAAACAAGTTTGGTTTCGCTTAGCGAAGAACGAAAACCCGTTTGTACGTTATAGGCTCAATTGGAGGCCAATTTGGGTGCAATCTGAGAATAAAAGGATTTGAGTGACCAAATGGACTCCGTTTGACTTCTAACCTCGCGTGGATGTTAATAATGAAAAATAGATTATTTTTGACTCAACAAACAAGTTTGGTTGGATTTAACGAAGAAGGAAAACCCCCCGTTTGTACGTTGTAGGCTCAATTGGAGGCCAATTTGGGTGCAATCCGAGAATACAAGGATTTGAGCGACCAAAAGGACTCCGTTTGACTTTTGACCACGCGTGCACGTTAATAATGACAAATGGAACTTGTTTGACTCAACAAACTAGTTTGGTTAAGTTTAACAAAGAATGAAAACTAGTTTATACGTTTTGGCTCAATTGGAGGCCAATTTGGGTGCAATCCGAGAATACAAAGATTTGAGTGGCCAAATGGACTCCGTTTGACATCTAACCTCGCGTGGACGTTAATAATTGCAAATGGAACATGTTTGAATCAGCAAACTAGTTTGGTTAAATTTAACGAAGAAAGAAAACTCGTTTGTACGTGGTAGGCTCAATCGGAGGCCAATTTGGGTGCAATCCGAGAATACAAGGATTTGAGTGACTAAATGGACTCTGTTTGACTTCTAACCTTGCGTGGACATTAATAATGACAAGTTTGACTCAACAAAAAAGTTTCGTTGCGCTTAACGAATAAGGAAAACACGTTTGTTCGTTTTGGCTCATTTGGAGGCCAATTTGGGTGCAATCCGAGAATACAAGGATTTGAGTGACTAAATGGACTCAGTTTGACTTATAAAATTGCGTGGACATTAATAACGACAAATGGAATATTTTTGACTCAAAAATTAGTTTGGTTGCGCTTAACGAAGTAGGAAAACCCGTTTGTACGTGGTCGGCTCAATTGGACTCCAATTTGGGTGCAATTCGAGAATACAAGGATTTGAGTGACCAAATAGACTCCGTTTGACTTCTAACCTCGCATGGACGTTAATAATGACAAATGGAACATTTTTTACTCAACAAACAAGTCTGGTTGCGCTTAACGAAGAAGGAAAACCCGTTTGTACGTTGTAAGCTTAATTGGAGACCAATTTGGGTGCAACCAGAGAATACAAGGATTTGAGTGACTAAATGGACTCCGTTTGACTTATAACCTCGCGTGGATGTTAATAATGAAAAATGGAACATTTTTGACTCAACAAACAAGTTTTATTAAGTTTAACGAAGAAGGAAAACTCGTTTGTACGTTTTGGCTCAATTGAAGGCCAATTTGGGTGCAATCCGAGAATACAAGAATTTGAGTGACCAAATTGACACCGTTTGACTTCTAACCACGCGTGGACATTAATAATGGCAAATGGAATGTGTTTGACTCAACAAATATGTTTGGTTGCGCTTAAAGAAGAAGGAAAACCTTTTTGTACGTTGTAGGCTCAATTGGAGGCCAATTTGGGTGCAATCCGAGAATACAAGGATTTGAGTGAACAAATGGACTCCGTTTGACTTCTAACCTCGCGTGGTTGTTAATAATGACAAATTGAACGTGTTTGACTCAACAAATAAGTTTATTTGCGCTTAACGAAGAAGGAAAACCCGTTTGTACGTTGTAGGCACAATTGGAGGCCAATTTGGGAGCAATCCGAGAATACAAGAATTTGTGTGACCAAATGGACTCCGTTTGACTTCTAACCTCGCGTGGATGTTAATAATGACAAATGGAACCTTTTTGACTCAACAAACAAGTTTGGTTGCGCTTAACGAATAAGAAAAACTCATTTGTACGTTGTAGGCTCAATTGGAGACCAACTTGGGTGAAATCCGAGAATACGAGGATTTGAGTGACTAAATGGACTCCGTTTGACTTCTAACCTCGCATGGATGTTAATAATGACAAATGGAACATGTTTGACTCAACAAACCAGTTTGGTTAAGTTTAACGAAGAAGGAAAACTCGTTTGTACGTTTTGGCTCAATTGGAAGCCAATTTGGGTGCAATCCGAGAATACAAGGATTTGAGTGACTAAATGGACTCAGTTTGACTTCTAAAATTGCGTGGACATTAATAATGACAAATGGAATATGGTTGATTCAAAAAAAAGTTTGGTTGCGCTTAACGAAGTAGGAAAACCCATTTGTACGTTGTAGGCTCAATTGGACGCCAATTTGGGTGCAATTCGTGAATACAAGGATTTGAGTGACCAAATGGACCCCGTTTGACTTCTAACCTCGCATGGATGTTAATAATGACAAATAGAACATTTTTGACTCAACAAACAAGTTTGGTTGCTTTTAACGAAGAAGGAAAACCCGTTTGTAACTTGTAGGCTCAATTGGAGGCCAATTTGGGTGCAATCCGAGAATACAAGGATTTGAGCGACCAAATGGACTCCGTTTGACTTCTGACCTCGCATGCACGTTAATAATGAAAAATGGAACTTGTTTGATACAACAAACAAGTTTTTTTTCGCTTAACAAAGAAGGAAAACTCGTTTGTACGTTGTAGGCTTAATTGGAGGCCAATTTGGGAGCAATCTGATATTACAAGGATTTGAGTAACCAAATGGACTTGGTTTGACTTCTATCCTTGTGTGGACGTGAATAATGACAAATGGAACATGTTTGACTGAACAAACAAGTTTGGTTGCGCTTAACGAAGAAGGAAAACTCATTTGTACGTTATCGGCTCAATTGGAGAATAACTTGGGTGAAATCCGAGAATACAAGGATTTGAGTGACCAAATGGACTCCATTTGACTTCTAACCTCGCATCGCCATTAATAATGACAAATGAAAGATGTTTGACTCAACAAACAAGTTTGGTTGCACTTAACGAATAAGGAAAACCCGTTTGTACGTTGTAGGCTCAATTGGAGAACAATTTGGGTGAAATCCGAGAATACAAGGATTTGAGTGACTAAATGGACTCCGTTTGATTTCTAACCTCGCGCAGATGTTAATAATGACAAATGGAACATGTTTGACTCAATGAACTCGTTTGTACGTTTTTGCTCAATTGGAGGCCAATTTGGGTGCAATCCGAGAATACAAGGATTTGATTGCCTAAATGGATTCCGTTTGACTTCTAACCTCGCGTGGATGTTAATAATGACAAATGAAACATGTTTGACTCAACAAACTAGTTTTTTTAAGTTTAACGAAGGAGGAAACTCGTTTGTACGTGGTAGGCTCAATTGGAGGCCAATTTGGGTGCAATCAAAGAATACAAGGATTTGAGCGACCAAATGGACTCCGTTTGACTTCTAACATCGCATGGATGTTAATAATGACAAATGGAACATGTTTGACTCAACAAAAAAGTTTGTTTAAGTTTAACGAAGAAGGAAAACTCTTTTGTACGTTTTGGCTCATTTAAAGGCAAATTTGGGTGCAATCCGAGAATACAAGGATTTGAGTGACTAAATGGACTCAGTTTGACTTCTAAAATCGCGTGGACATTAATAATGACAAATAGAATATGTATGACTCAAAAAATAAGTTTGTTTGCGCTTAACGAAGTAGGAAAACCCGTTTGTACGTTGTCGGCTCAATTGGACGCCAATTTGGGTGCAATTCGAGAATACAAGGATTTGAGTGACCAAATGGACTCCGTTTGACTTCTAACCTCGCATGGACATTAATAATGACAAATGGAACATTTTTGACTCAACAAACAAGTTTGGTGGCGCTTAACGAAGAAGGAAAATCCGTTTGTACGTTGTAGGCTTAATTGGTGACCAATTTGGGTGCAATCTGAGAATACAAGGATTTGAGTGACTAATTGGACTCCGTTTGACTTCTAAACTCGCGTGGATGTTAATAATGACAAATGGAACATTTTTTACTCAACAAACCAATTTTATTAAGTTTAACGAAGAAGGAAAACTCGTTTGTACGTTTTGGCTCAATTGAAGGCCAATTTGGGTGCAATCCGGGAATAAAAGGATTTGAGTGACCAAATGGACACCGTTTGACTTCTAACCATGCGTGGATGTTAATAATGGCAAATGGAATGTTTTTGACTCAACAAATATGTTTGGTTGCGCTTAAAGAAGAAGGAAAACCTTTTTGTACGTTGTAGGCTCAATTGGAGGCCAATTTGGGTGGAATCCGAGAATACAAGGATTTGAGTGAACAAATGGACTCCGTTTGACTTCTAACCTCGCATGCATGTTAATAATGACAAATTGAACATGTTTGACTCAACAAATAAGTTTATTTGCGCTTAACGAAGAAGGAAAACCTGTTTGTACGTTGTAGGCTCAATTGGAGGCCAATTTGGGAGCAATCCGAGAATACAAGAATTTGATCGACCAAATGGACTCTGTTTGACTTCTAAGCTCGCATGGATGTTAATAATGACAAATGGAACATGTTTGAATCAACAAACTAGTTTGGTTAAGTTTAACGAAGAATGAAAACTCGTTTATACGTTTTGGCTCAATTGGAGGCCAATTTGGGTGCAATCCGAGAATACAAGGATTTTAGTGACCAAATGGACTTCGTTTGACTTCTAACCTCGAATGGATGTTAATAATGACAAATGGAATATTTTTGACTCAATAAATAAGTTTTTATGCGCTTGACGGAGAAGAAAAACCCGTTTGTACGTTGTAAGCTCAATAGGAGGCCAATTTGGGTGCAATCAGAGAATACAAGGATTTGAGTGACTAAATGGACTCCGTTTGACTTCTAACCTCGCGTGGACCTTAATAATGATAATTTTGACTCAACAAAAAATTTTGTTGCGCTTAATGAATAAGGAAAACACGTTTGTACGTTGTAGGCTCAATTGGAGACCAATTTGGGTGAAATCCGAGAATACAAGGATTGAGTGACTAAATGAACTCCGTTTGACTTCTAACTTTGTGTGGATGTTAATAATGAAAAATGGAACATGTTTGACTCAACAAACTAGTTTTTTTGCGCTTATCGAAGAAGGAAAACCCGTTTATACGTTATAGGCTCAATCGGAGGCCAATTTGGGTGCAATCCGAGAATACAAGGATTTGAGCGACCAAATGGACTCCGTTTGACTTCTTACCTCGCATTGATGTTAATAAGGACAAATGGAACATTTTTGACTCAACAAACAAGTTTGGTTTCGCTTAACGAAGAAGGAAAACCCGTTTGTACGTTATAGGCTCAATTGGAAGCCAATTTGGGTGCAATCCGAGAATACAAGGATTTTAGTGACTAAATGGACTCAGTTTGACTTCTAAAATCGCGTGGACATTAATAATGACAAATGGAATATGTTTGACTCAAAAAATAAGTTTGGTTGCGCTTAACGAAATAGGAAAACCCGTTTTTACATTGTAGGCTCAATTGGAGGCCAATTTGGGTGCAATCCGAGAATACAAGGATTTGAGCGACCAAAAGGACTCCGTTTGACTTCTGACCTCGCGTGGACGTTAATAATGACAAATGGAAATTTTTTGACTAAACAAACTAGTTTGGTTAAGTTTAACGAAGAATGAAAACTCGTTTATACGTTTTGGCTCAATTGGAGGCCAATTTGGGTGCAATCCGAGAATACAAGGATTTGAGTGGCCAAATGGACTCCGTTTGACATCTAACCTCGCGTGGACGTTAATAATTGCAAATGGAACATGTTTGAATCATCAAACTAGTTTGGTTAAGTTTAACAAAGAAGGAAAACTCGTTTGTACGTGGTAGGCTCAATTAGAGGCCAATTTGGGTGCAATCCGAGAATACAAGGATTTGAGTGACTAAATGGACTCCGTTTGACTTCTAACCTCACGTGGACATTAACAATGACAAGTTTGACTCAACAAACAAGTTTGGTTGCGCTTAACGAATAAGGAAAACACGTTTGTACGTTTTGGCTCATTTGGAGGCCAATTTGGGTGCAATCCGAGAATACAAGGATTTGAGTGACTAAATGGACTCAGTTTGACTTCTAAAATAGCGTGGACATTAATAATGACAAATGGAATATTTTTGAGTCAAAAAATAAGTTTGGTTGCGCTTAACAAAGTAGGAAAACCCGTTTGTACGTTGTCGGCTCAATTGGACGCCAATTTGGGTGCAATTCGAGAATACAAGGATTTGAGTGACCAAATGGACTCCGTTTGACTTCTAACCTCGCATGGACATTAATAATGACAAATGGAACATTTTTGACACAACAAACAAGTTTGGTTGCGCTTAACGAAGAAGGAAAACCCGTTTGTACGTTGTAGGCTTAATTGGAGACCAATTTGGGTGCAACCAGAGAATACAAGGATTTGAGTGACTAAATGGACTCCGTTTGACTTATAACCTCGCGTGGATGTTAATAATGACAAATGGAACATTTTTGACTCAACAAATAAGTTTTATTAAGTTTAACGAAGAAGGAAAACTCGTTTGTACGTTTTGGCTCAATTGAAGGCCAATTTGGGTGCAATCCGAGAATACAAGGATTTGAGTGACCAAATGGACACCGTTTGACTTCTAACCATGCGTGGATGTTAATAATGGAAAATGGAATGTGTTTGACTCAACAAATATGTTTGGTTGCGCTTAAAGAAGAAGGAAAACCTTTTTGTACGTTGTAGGCTCAATTGGAGGCCAATTTGGGTGCAATCCGAGAATACAAGGATTTGAGTGAACAAATGGACTCCGTTTGACTTCTAACCTCGCGTGGATCTTAATAATGACAAATTGAGCATGTTTGACTCAACAAATAAGTTTATTTGCGCTTAACCAAGAAGGAAAACCGGTTTGTACGTTGTATGCTCAATTGGAGGCCAATTTGGGAGCAATCCGAGAATACAAGAATTTGAGCGACCAAATGGACTCCGTTTGACTTCTAACCTCGCGTGGATGTTAATAATGAAAAATGAAACCTTTTGACTCAACAAACAAGTTTGGTTGCGCTTAACAAAATAGGAAAACCCATTTGTACGTTGTAGGCTCAATTGGACGCCAATTTGGGTGCAATTCGTGAATACAAGGATTTGAGTGACCAAATGGACCCCGTTTGACTTCTAACCTCGCATGGATGTTAATAATGACAAATGAAACATTTTTGACTCAACAAACAAGTTTGGTTGCGCTTAACGAAGAAGGAAAACCCGTTTGTACATTGTAGGCTTAATTGGAGACCAATTTGGGTGCAACCAGAGAATACAAGGATTTGAGTGACTAAATGGACTCCGTTTGACTTATAACCTCGCGTGGATGTTAATAATGACAAATGGAACATTTTTGACTCAATAAGCAAGTTTATTAAGTTTGACGAAGAAGGAAAACTCGTTTGTACGTTTTGGCTCAATTGAAGGCCAATTTGGGTGCAATCCGAGAATACAAGAATTTGAGTAACCAAATTGACACCGTTTGACTTCTAACCATCCGTGGACATTAATAATGGAAAATGGAATGTGTTTGACTCAACAAATATGTTTGGTTGCGCTTAAAGAAGAAGGAAAACCTTTTTGTACGTTGTAGGCTCAATTGGAGGCCAATTTGGGTGCAATCCGAGAATACAAGGATTTGAGTGACCAAATGGACTTCGTTTGACTTCTAACCTCGAATGGATGTTAATAATGACAAATGGAATATTTTTTACTCAATAAATAAGTTTTTATGCGCTTGACGGAGAAGAAAAACCCGTTTGTACGTTGTAAGCTCAATTGGAGCCCAATTTGGGTGCAATCAGAGAATACAAGGATTTGAGTGACTAAATGGACTCCGTTTGACTTCTAACCTCGCGTGGACATTAATAATGACAATTTTGACTCAACAAACAAGTTTTTTACGCTTAACGAATAAGGAAAACACGTTTGTACGTTATAGGCTCAATCAGAGGCCAATTTGGGTGCAATCCGAGAATACAAGGATTTGAGTGACCAAATGCACTCCGTTTTACTTCTTACCTCGCATTGATGTTAATAAGGACAAATGGAACATTTTTGACTCTACAAACAAGTTTGTTTTCGCTTAACGAAGAACAAAAACCCGTTTGTACGTTATAGGCTCAATTGGATGCCAATTTGGGTGCAATCTGAGAATACAAGGATTTGAGTGACCAAATGGACTCCGTTTGACTTCTAACCTCGCGTGGATGTTAATAATGAAAAATAGAACATTTTTGACTCAACAAACAAGTTTGGTTGGATTTAACGAAGAAGGAAAACCCGTTTGTACGTTGTAGGCTCAATTGGAGGCCAATTTGGGTGCAATCCGAGAATACAAGGATTTGAGCGACCAAAAGGACTCCGTTTCACTTTTGACCACGCGTGCACGTTATTAATGACAAATGGAACTTGTTGGACTCAACAAACTAGTTTGGTTAAGTTTAACGAAGAATGAAAACTAGTTTATACGTTTTGGCTCAATTGGAGGCCAATTTGGGTGCAATCCGAGAATACAAAGATTTGAGTGGCCAAATGGACTCCGTTTGACATCTAACCTCGCGTGGACGTTAATAATTGCAAATGGAACATGTTTGAATCAGCAAACTAGTTTGGTTAAATTTAACGAAGAAGGAAAACTCGTTTGTACGTGGTAGGCTCAATCGGAGGCCAATTTGGGTGCAATCCGAGAATACAAGGATTTGAGTGACTAAATGGACTCTGTTTGACTTCTAACCTTGCGTGGACATTAATAATGACAAGTTTGACTCAACAAAAAAGTTTGGTTGAGCTTAACGAATAAGGAAAACACGTTTGTTCGTTTTGGCTCATTTGGAGGCCAATTTGGGTGCAATCCGAGAATACAAGGATTTGAGTGACTAAATGGACTCAGTTTGACTTCTAAAATTGCGTGGACATTAATAACGACAAATTGAATATTTTTTACTCAAAAAATAAGTTTGGTTACGCTTAACGAAGTAGGAAAACCCGTTTGTACGTGGTCGGCTCAATTGGACTCCAATTTGGGTGCAAATCGAGAATACAAGGATTTGAGTGACCAAATAGACTTCGTTTGACTTCTAACCTCGCATGGACGTTAATAATGACAAATGGAACATTTTTTACTCAACAAACAAGTTTGGTTGCGCTTAACGAAGAAGGAAAACCCGTTTGTACGTTGTAAGCTTAATTGGAGACCAATTTGGGTGCAACCAGAGAATACAAGGATTTGAGTGACTAAATGGACTCCGTTTGAATTATAACCTCGCGTGGATGTTAATAATGACAAATGGAACATTTTTGACTCAACAAACAATTTTTATTAAGTTTAACGAAGAAGGAAAACTCATTTGTACGTTTTGGCTCAATTGAAGGCCAATTTGGGTGCAATCCGAGAATACAAGAATTTGAGTGACCAAATTGACAGCGTTTGACTTCTAACCTCGCGTGGAAATTAATAATGGCAAATGGAATGTGTTTGACTCAACAAATATGTTTGGTTGCGCTTAAAGAAGAAGGAAAACCTTTTTGTACGTTGTAGGCTCAATTGGAGGCCAATTTGGGTGCAATCCGAGAATACAAGGATTTGAGTGAACAAATGGACTCCGTTTGACTTCTAACCTCGCGTGGATGTTAATAATGACAAATTGAACGTGTTTGACTCAACAAATAATTTTATTTGCGCTTAACGAAGAAGGAAAACCCGTTTGTACGTTGTAGGCTCAATTGGAGGCCAATTTGGGAGCAATCCGAGAATACAAGAATTTGTGTGACCAAATGGACTCCGTTTGACTTCTAACCTCGCGTGGATGTTAATAATGACAAATGGAACCTTTTTGGATCAACAAACAAGTTTGGTTGCGCTTAACGAATAAGAAAAACTCATTTGTACGTTGTAGGCTCAATTGGAGACCAACTTGGGTGAAATCCGAGAATACGAGGATTTGAGTGACTAAATGGACTCCGTTTGACTTCTAACCTCGCATGGATGTTAATAATGACAAATGGAACATGTTTGACTCAACAAACCAGTTTGGTTAAGTTTAACGAAGAAGGAAAACTCGTTTGTACGTTTTGGCTCAATTGGAGGGCAATTTGGGTGCAATCCGAGAATACAAGGATTTGAGTGACTAAATGGACTCAGTTTGACTTCTAAAATCGCGTGGACATTAATAATGACAAATGGAATATGGTTGATTCAAAAAAAAGTTTGGTTGCGCTTAACGAAGTAGGAAAACCCATTTGTACGTTGTAGGCTCAATTGGACGCCAATTTGGGTGCAATTCGTGAATACAAGGATTTGAGTGACCAAATGGACCCCGTTTGACTTCTAACCTCGCATGGATGTTAATAATGACAAATAGAACATTTTTGACTCAACAAACAAGTTTGGTTGCTTTTAACGAAGAAGGAAAACCCGTTTGTAACTTGTAGGCTCAATTGGAGGCCAATTTGGGTGCAATCCGAGAATACAAGGATTTGAGTGACCAAATGGACTCCGTTTGACTTCTGACCTCGCGTGCACGTTAATAATGGAAAATGGAACTTGTTTGATACAACAAACAAGTTTTTTTTCGCTTAACAAAGAAGGAAAACTCGTTTGTACGTTGTAGGCTTAATTGGAGACCAATTTGGGTGCAACCAGAGAATACAAGGATTTGAGTGACTAAATGGACTCCGTTTGACTTATAACCTCGCGTGGATGTTAATAATGACAAATGGAACATTTTTGACTCAATAAGCAAGTTTTATTAAGTTTGACGAAGAAGGAAAACTCGTTTGTACGTTTTGGCTCAATTGAAGGCCAATTTGGGTGCAATCCGAGAATACAAGAATTTGAGTAACCAAATTGACACCGTTTGACTTCTAACCATCCGTGGACATTAATAATGGAAAATGGAATGTGTTTGACTCAACAAATATGTTTGGTTGCGCTTAAAGAAGAAGGAAAACCTTTTTGTACGTTGTAGGCTCAATTGGAGGCCAATTTGGGTGCAATCCGAGAATACAAGGATTTGAGTGACCAAATGGACTTCGTTTGACTTCTAACCTCGAATGGATGTTAATAATGACAAATGGAATATTTTTTACTCAATAAATAAGTTTTTATGCGCTTGACGGAGAAGAAAAACCCGTTTGTACGTTGTAAGCTCAATTGGAGCCCAATTTGGGTGCAATCAGAGAATACAAGGATTTGAGTGACTAAATGGACTCCGTTTGACTTCTAACCTCGCGTGGACATTAATAATGACAATTTTGACTCAACAAACAAGTTTTTTACGCTTAACGAATAAGGAAAACACGTTTGTACGTTATAGGCTCAATCAGAGGCCAATTTGGGTGCAATCCGAGAATACAAGGATTTGAGTGACCAAATGCACTCCGTTTTACTTCTTACCTCGCATTGATGTTAATAAGGACAAATGGAACATTTTTGACTCTACAAACAAGTTTGTTTTCGCTTAACGAAGAACAAAAACCCGTTTGTACGTTATAGGCTCAATTGGATGCCAATTTGGGTGCAATCTGAGAATACAAGGATTTGAGTGACCAAATGGACTCCGTTTGACTTCTAACCTCGCGTGGATGTTAATAATGAAAAATAGAACATTTTTGACTCAACAAACAAGTTTGGTTGGATTTAACGAAGAAGGAAAACCCGTTTGTACGTTGTAGGCTCAATTGGAGGCCAATTTGGGTGCAATCCGAGAATACAAGGATTTGAGCGACCAAAAGGACTCCGTTTCACTTTTGACCACGCGTGCACGTTATTAATGACAAATGGAACTTGTTGGACTCAACAAACTAGTTTGGTTAAGTTTAACGAAGAATGAAAACTAGTTTATACGTTTTGGCTCAATTGGAGGCCAATTTGGGTGCAATCCGAGAATACAAAGATTTGAGTGGCCAAATGGACTCCGTTTGACATCTAACCTCGCGTGGACGTTAATAATTGCAAATGGAACATGTTTGAATCAGCAAACTAGTTTGGTTAAATTTAACGAAGAAGGAAAACTCGTTTGTACGTGGTAGGCTCAATCGGAGGCCAATTTGGGTGCAATCCGAGAATACAAGGATTTGAGTGACTAAATGGACTCTGTTTGACTTCTAACCTTGCGTGGACATTAATAATGACAAGTTTGACTCAACAAAAAAGTTTGGTTGCGCTTAACGAATAAGGAAAACACGTTTGTTCGTTTTGGCTCATTTGGAGGCCAATTTGGGTGCAATCCGAGAATACAAGGATTTGAGTGACTAAATGGACTCAGTTTGACTTCTAAAATTGCGTGGACATTAATAACGACAAATTGAATATTTTTTACTCAAAAATAAGTTTGGTTACGCTTAACGAAGTAGGAAAACCCGTTTGTACGTGGTCGGCTCAATTGGACTCCAATTTGGGTGCAAATCGAGAATACAAGGATTTGAGTGACCAAATAGACTTCGTTTGACTTCTAACCTCGCATGGACGTTAATAATGACAAATGGAACATTTTTTACTCAACAAACAAGTTTGGTTGCGCTTAACGAAGAAGGAAAACCCGTTTGTACGTTGTAAGCTTAATTGGAGACCAATTTGGGTGCAACCAGAGAATACAAGGATTTGAGTGACTAAATGGACTCCGTTTGAATTATAACCTCGCGTGGATGTTAATAATGACAAATGGAACATTTTTGACTCAACAAACAAGTTTTATTAAGTTTAACGAAGAAGGAAAACTCATTTGTACGTTTTGGCTCAATTGAAGGCCAATTTGGGTGCAATCCGAGAATACAAGAATTTGAGTGACCAAATTGACAGCGTTTGACTTCTAACCTCGCGTGGAAATTAATAATGGCAAATGGAATGTGTTTGACTCAACAAATATGTTTGGTTGCGCTTAAAGAAGAAGGAAAACCTTTTTGTACGTTGTAGGCTCAATTGGAGGCCAATTTGGGTGCAATCCGAGAATACAAGGATTTGAGTGAACAAATGGACTCCGTTTGACTTCTAACCTCGCGTGGATGTTAATAATGACAAATTGAACGTGTTTGACTCAACAAATAAGTTTATTTGCGCTTAACGAAGAAGGAAAACCCGTTTGTACGTTGTAGGCTCAATTGGAGGCCAATTTGGGAGCAATCCGAGAATACAAGAATTTGTGTGACCAAATGGACTCCGTTTGACTTCTAACCTCGCGTGGATGTTAATAATGACAAATGGAACCTTTTTGGATCAACAAACAAGTTTGGTTGCGCTTAACGAATAAGAAAAACTCATTTGTACGTTGTAGGCTCAATTGGAGACCAACTTGGGTGAAATCCGAGAATACGAGGATTTGAGTGACTAAATGGACTCCGTTTGACTTCTAACCTCGCATGGATGTTAATAATGACAAATGGAACATGTTTGACTCAACAAACCAGTTTGGTTAAGTTTAACGAAGAAGGAAAACTCGTTTGTACGTTTTGGCTCAATTGGAGGGCAATTTGGGTGCAATCCGAGAATACAAGGATTTGAGTGACTAAATGGACTCAGTTTGACTTCTAAATTCGCGTGGACATTAATAATGACAAATGGAATATGGTTGATTCAAAAAAAAGTTTGGTTGCGCTTAACGAAGTAGGAAAACCCATTTGTACGTTGTAGGCTCAATTGGACGCCAATTTGGGTGCAATTCGTGAATACAAGGATTTGAGTGACCAAATGGACCCCGTTTGACTTCTAACCTCGCATGGATGTTAATAATGACAAATAGAACATTTTTGACTCAACAAACAAGTTTGGTTGCTTTTAACGAAGAAGGAAAACCCGTTTGTAACTTGTAGGCTCAATTGGAGGCCAATTTGGGTGCAATCCGAGAATACAAGGATTTGAGTGACCAAATGGACTCCGTTTGACTTCTGACCTCGCGTGCACGTTAATAATGGAAAATGGAACTTGTTTGATACAACAAACAAGTTTTTTTTCGCTTAACAAAGAAGGAAAACTCGTTTGTACGTTGTAGGCTTAATTGGAGGCCAATTTGGGAGCAATCTGATATTACAAGGATTTGAGTAACCAAATGGACTTGGTTTGACATCTATCCTTGTGTGGACGTGAATAATGACAAATGGAACATGTTTGACTGAACAAACAAGTTTGGTTGCGCTTAACGAAGAAGGAAAACTCATTTGTACGTTATCGGCTCAATTGGAGAATAACTTGGGTGAAATCCGAGAATACAAGGATTTGAGTGACCAAATGGACTCCATTTGACTTCTAACCTCGCATCGCCATTAATAATGACAAATGAAACATGTTTGACTCAACAAACAAGTTTGGTTGCACTTAACGAATAAGGAAAACCCGTTTGTACGTTGTAGGCTCAATTGGAGAACAATTTGGGTGAAATCCGAGAATACAAGGATTTGAGTGACTAAATGGACTCCATTTGATTTCTAACCTCGCGCAGATGTTAATAATAACAAATGGAACATGTTTGACTCAATGAACTCGTTTGTACGTTTTTGCTCAATTGGAGGCCAATTTGGGTGCAATCCGAGAATACAAGGATTTGATTGACTAAATGGATTCCGTTTGACTTCTAACCTCGCGTGGATGTTAATAATGACAAATGAAACATGTTTGACTCAACAAACTAGTTTTTTTAAGTTTAACGAAGGAGGAAACTCGTTTGTACGTGGTAGGCTCAATTGGAGGCCAATTTGGGTGCAATCAAAGAATACAAGGATTTGAGCGACCAAATGGACTCCGTTTGACTTCTAACCTCGCATGGATGTTAATAATGACAAATGGAACATGTTTGACTCAACAAAAAAGTTTGTTTAAGTTTAACGAAGAAGGAAAACTCTTTTGTACGTTTTGGCTCATTTAAAGGCAAATTTGGGTGCAATCCGAGAATACAAGGATTTGAGTGACTAAATGGACTCAGTTTGACTTCTAAAATCGCGTGGACATTAATAATGACAAATAGAATATGTATGACTCAAAAAATAAGTTTGTTTGCGCTTAACGAAGTAGGAAAACCCGTTTGTACGTTGTCGGCTCAATTGGACGCCAATTTGGGTGCAATTCGAGAATACAAGGATTTGAGTGAACAAATGGACTCCGTTTGACTTCTAACCTCGCATGGACGTTAATAATGACAAATGGAACATTTTTGACTCAACAAACAAGTTTGGTTGCGCTTAACGAAGAAGGAAAATCCGTTTGTACGTTGTAGGCTTAATTGGTGACCAATTTGGGTGCAATCTGAGAATACAAGGATTTGAGTGACTAAATGGACTCCGTTTGACTTCTAAACTCGCGTGGATGTTAATAATGACAAATGGAACATTTTTTACTCAACAAACCAATTTTATTAAGTTTAACGAAGAAGGAAAACTCGTTTGTACGTTTTGGCTCAATTGAAGGCCAATTTGGGTGCAATCCGAGAATAAAAGGATTTGAGTGACCAAATGGACACCGTTTGACTTCTAACCATGCGTGGATGTTAATAATGGCAAATGGAATGTGTTTGACTCAACAAATATGTTTGGTTGCGCTTAAAGAAGAAGGAAAACCTTTTTGTACGTTGTAGGCTCAATTGGAGGCCAATTTGGGTGGAATCCGAGAATACAAGGATTTGAGTGAACAAATGGACTCCGTTTGACTTCTAACATCGCGTGGATGTTAATAATGAAAAATTGAACATGTTTGACTCAACAAATAAGTTTATTTGCGCTTAACGAAGAAGGAAAACCTATTTGTACGTTGTAGGCTCAATTGGAGGCCAATTTGGGAGCAATCCGAGAATACAAGAATTTGAGCGACCAAATGGACTCTGTTTGACTTCTAAGCTCGCATGGATGTTAATAATGACAAATGGAACATGTTTGAATCAACAAACTAGTTTGGTTAAGTTTAACGAAGAATGAAAACTCGTTTATACGTTTTGGCTCAATTGGAGGCCAATTTGGGTGCAATCCGAGAATACAAGGATTTGAGTGACCAAATGGACTTCGTTTGACTTCTAACCTCGAATGGATGTTAATAATGACAAATGGAATATTTTTGACTCAATAAATAAGTTTTTATGCGCTTGACGGAGAAGAAAAACCCGTTTGTACGTTGTAAGCTCAATTGGAGGCCAATTTGGGTGCAATCAGAGAATACAAGGATTTGAGTGACTAAATGGACTCCGTTTGACTTCTAACCTCGCGTGGACCTTAATAATGATAATTTGTACTCAACAAAAAAGTTTGTTGCGCTTAACGAATAAGGAAAACACGTTTGTACGTTGTAGGCTCAATTGGAGACCAATTTGGGTGAAATCCGAGAATACAAGGATTTGAGTGACTAAATGAACTCCGTTTGACTTCTAACTTTGTGTGGATGTTAATAATGAAAAATGGAACATGTTTGACTCAACAAACTAGTTTGGTTGCGCTTATCGAACAAGGAAAACCCGTTTATACGTTATAGGCTCAATCGGACGCCAATTTGGGTGCAATCCGAGAATACAAGGATTTGAGTGACCAAATGGACTCCGTTTGACTTCTGACCTCGCGTGCACGTTAATAATGACAAATGGAAATTGTTTGACTAAACAAACAAGTTTGGTTTCGCTTAACGAAGAAGGAAAACCCGTTTGTACGTTATAGGCTCAATTGGAGGCCAATTTGGGTGCAATCCCAGAATACAAGGATTTGAGTGGCCAAATGGACTCCGTTTGACATCTAACCTCGCGTGGATGTTAATAATTGCAAATGGAACATGTTTGAATCATCAAACTAGTTTGGTTAAGTTTAACGAAGAAGAAAAACTCGTTTGTACGTGGTAGGCTCAATTAGAGGCCAATTTGGGTGCAATCCGAGAATACAAGGATTTGAGTGACTAAATGGACTCCGTTTGACTTCTAACCTCGCGTGGACATTAATAATGACAAGTTTGACTCAACAAACAAGTTTGGTTGCGCTTAACGAATAAGGAAAAAACGTTTGTACGTTTTGGCTCATTTGGAGGCCAATTTGGGTGCAATCCGAGAATACAAGGATTTGAGTGACTAAATGGACTCAGTTTGACTTCTAAAATAGCGTGGACATTAATAATGACAAATGGAATATTTTTGAGTCAAAAAATAAGTTTGGTTACGCTTAACGAAGTAGGAAAACCCGTTTGTACGTTGTCGGCTCAATTGGACGCCAATTTGGGTGCAATTCGAGAATACAAGGATTTGAGTGACCAAATGGACTCCGTTTGACTTCTAACCTCGCATGGACATTAATAATGACAAATGGAACATTTTTGACTCAACAAACAAGTTTGGTTGCGCTTAACGAAGAAGGAAAACCCGTTTGTACGTTGTAGGCTTAATTGGAGACCAATTTGGGTGCAACCAGAGAATACAAGGATTTGAGTGACTAAATGGACTCCGTTTGACTTATAACCTCGCGTGGATGTTAATAATGACAAATGGAACATTTTTGACTCAACCAATAAGTTTTATTAAGTTTAACGAATAAGGAAAACTCGTTTGTACGTTTTGGCTCAATTGAAGGCCAATTTGGGTGCAATCCGAGAATACAAGGATTTGAGTGACCAAATGGACACCGTTTGACTTCTAACCATGCGTGGATGTTAATAATGGCAAATGGAATGTGTTTGACTCAACAAATATGTTTGGTTGCGCTTAAAGAAGAAGGAAAACCTTTTTGTACGTTGTAGGCTCAATTGGAGGCCAATTTGGGTGCAATCCGAGAATACAAGGATTTGAGTGAACAAATGGACTCCGTTTGACTTCTAACCTCGCGTGGATCTTAATAATGACAAATTGAGCATGTTTGACTCAACAAATAAGTTTATTTGCGCTTAACGAAGAAGGAAAACCCGTTTGTACGTTGTATGCTCAATTGGAGGCCAATTTGGGAGCAATCCGATAATACAAGAATTTGAGCGACCAAATGGACTCCGTTTGACTTCTAACCTCGCGTGGATGTTAATAATGAAAAATGAAACCTTTTTGACTCAACAAACAAGTTTGGTTGCGCTTAACGAAATAGGAAAACCCATTTGTACGTTGTAGGCTCAATTGGACGCCAATTTGGGTGCAATTCGTGAATACAAGGATTTGAGTGACCAAATGGACCCCGTTTGACTTCTAACCTCGCATGGATGTTAACAAGGATAAATAGAAAATTTTTGAATCAACAAAAAAGTTTGGTTACGTTTAACGAAGAAGGAAAACCCGTTTGTACGTTGTAGGCTCAATTGGAGGCCAATTTGGGTGCAATCCGAGAATACAAGGATTTGAGCGACCAAATGGACTCCGTTTGACTTCTGACCTCGTGTGCACGTTAATAATGACAAATGGAACTTGTTTGAAACAACAAACAAGTTTTTTTGCGCTTAACAAAGAAGGAAAACTCGTTTGTACGTTGTAGGCTTAATTGGAGGCCAATTTTGGAGCAATCTGATATTACAAGGATTTGAGTAACCAAATGGACTTGGTTGACTTCTATCCTTGTGTGGACGTGAATAATGACAAATGGAACATGTTTGACTGAACAAACAAGTTTGGTTGCGCTTAACGAAGAAGGAAAACTCAATTGTACGTTATAGGCTCAATTGGAGAACAACTTGGGTGAAATCCGAGAATACAAGGATTTGAGTGACCAAATGGACTCCATTTGACTTCTAACCTCGCATCGCCATTAATAATGACAAATGAAACATGTTTGACTCAACAAACAAGTTTCGTTGCACTTAACGAATAAGGAAAACCCGTTTGTACGTTGTAGGCTCAATTGGAGAACAATTTGGGTGAAATCCGAGAATACAAGGATTTGAGTGACTAAATGGACTCCGTTTGATTTCTAACCTCTGGCAGATGTTAATAATGATAAATGGAACATGTTTGACTCAATGAACTAGTTTGGTTAAGTTTAACGAAGAAGGAAAACTCGTTTGTACGTTTTTTGCTCAATTGGAGGCCAATTTGGGTGCAATCCGAGAATACAAGGATTTGATTGACTAAATGGACTCCGTTTGACTTCTAACCTCGCGTGGATGTTAATTATGACAAATGAAACATGTTTGACTCAACAAACTATTTTTTTTAAGTTTAACGAAGAAGGAAACTCGTTTGTAAAAGAATGCGGGGCCAATTCCTTTCAAGTTTTACAATTACTGGGTATATGAGCCGGGGTACTTGACCACCATTGAACAGGCATGGCGAGAACCAGATAATGTCAACCCAATGTACTGCTTATGTATGAAACTCAAAAGGGTTAACCAAAGCCTGATAGAGTGGAGGAAGGCAAGATTTGTCAATGCCAACAACAACGTCTTGCAAGCTAAGCAACACATGGATAGAACTCAAGTTCAACTTCAGCAACAGCCTCTAAACGCAACCCTTGTGATGCAAGAGCGGCAATCCATCACAGCATATGTCACAGCAGTTAGAGGGGAGGAGTCAGAAGCAAAACAAAAGTCTAAGGCTAAACACATGCAAGTAGGAGATGAAAATGTAGCGTATTTTCAGGACTACATGAGGGAAAGGAGGAAGAAAAACAGAATTCTGTCCTTATATACAGCTCAGCAGGAGAAGCTAGAGGACATTGAGGAAATATGCGCAGAATGCGTGCGATTCTATGAGGAAGTATTTGGAGGGCAGCTTGAACATTATGATTACAGTATTATTGAGAACATAACCTTCGAAATAATGGTAACTGATGAAGAAAAGAATGATCTTATTAAACAAGTCAGCCGAGATGAGATTACAGAAGCTTTATCAATGATAGACTCCAACAAGGCTCCAGGTCCAGATGGTTTCTCCTCCTTCTTTTACAAAACAGCTTGGCGTCTTCTAGGGAATGAATTCAGCAAAGCAATCATCAATTTCTTTGCAAGCGGACAATTATTACGAGAGGTAAATGCAACTTGTGTAGTTTTAATTCCTAAAATTACGAATGCATCCTCCTTGAATGATTTCAGACCTATATCATGCTGCAATGTAATCTACAAATGTTTAACAAAGATTATGAAGACCAGAATGAGCAGCATAGTACAAAGACTAGTCAGCTCAAACCAATCAGCCTCATCAAGGGCAGGCTTATCCAGGACAATTACATGCTTGCTCATGAGCTAGTCAGGCACTACCATCGAGATCAAGGGCCTCCAAGATGTGCAGCAAAAATTGATCTCCGGAAGGCGTATGACACTATACAGTGGGAGGCGATCACTCATATTCTGCGTAGACTAAAGTTTCCAGAACAGTTCATAAGATGGATATATACTTGCATCTCCACCCCCTGGTTCTCCATATCAGTGAATGGCTCCCCGAAGGGGTTCATCAAGGCTACAAGAGGGATCCGTCAAGGCTGTCCCATGTCGCCTTACCTTTTCGTTTTGGTGATGGAACTTCTTCATCTTCTTATCAAACATCAAGTAGAGCAAGGTAACTACAAGCTGCATCACAAGTGTCAGGACCCTTTTATCACCCATCTGAGTTTTGCGGATGATCTTATAGCATTCTTCTATGGGGATACTCAATCTGCGACAGCTCTTGCCACAGTGATGGATCAATTCAGGAAATGTACAGGCCTCAACGTGAATTGCAACAAGAGTAATCTCTTTGCTGCAGGAGTACCAAGCGGGGAACTGCATCTTATTTCTGCAACTTTGCAATTCAACATTGCTGCTCTTCCAGTTCGTTATCTTGGACTGCCCTTGATTTCAACCAGACTCTCCTATCTAGATTGTTTCCCACTTCTTGAAAGAATCAGGAAAAGAGTCGGCTCATGGAAGAACAGGACGTTATCGTATGCGGGTAGGCTCACTCTTCTCAAAGCAGTCTTGAATAGCATGCAAGTTTATTGGAGTTCCTGTTATGTTCTCCCAAAGGAAGCTATCAATGAAATAAACTCTATTCTTCGGAACTTCCTATGGTCTGCATCAGAGAGCTACCTCAAAGTCCCCCTTGTCAGTTGGAAAAAAGTGTGTCAGCCCTATAAGGAAGGAGGCTTGGGCGTACGCTGCATTGAAACTCATAATATGGCAGCCATGATTAGGCACATATGGAACATTGCTGCGAACAAGGATACCCTATGGGTACAGTGGATAAAGAAACATCTTCTCAGAGGCAGGGATTTTTGGATAATGGGCATCCCTCAAGACGCATCATGGTGCTGGAGAAGTATCCTCAAATGCAGGCAGCAGGCAAGTAAGTTGATCACTCATGCCATTGGTAATGGCAGGCACACGTCCTTATGGAAGGACCCCTGGCATCCTAAGGGGATTCTGATGGAGCACTTCCCCCAACAAATGACATACCATTCTCTCTTCAATAAGAATGCCAAGGTTAGTGCCCTTATCAGACAAGGGACCTGGTCTATACGAGATACAGCTCAGCCTACAGTTACAGGTATCATGGAGGACCTCCAAGCAGTTGAAATAGATTGCAATTACGAGGATGAGGTGGTTTGGAAGGGAGGCACTGATGGGGAATACTCCAGTAAGAGTGCGTATAATGCTGTCAGGCACAAGAACCCCATTCTTCCTTGGACGAAGCTTGCTTGGTTCAAAGGGAGAATACCTAGACATAGCTTTATTGGCTGGTTGGCTATGAATAACAGTTTAAAAACACAAGACAAGCTTCAGAAATGGAAGCAGATGCAAAACTCCATTTGCTGTCCTATGCCACAAGGAACCTGAAAATGAAGAACACCTCTTCTTCAGGTGCAGCTATGCTAGATCGATATGGTCTTTCATGTTGCAGCTCATGGGGTACAACCACCGGCCTCTAGGCTGGGTGGAGGAGCTACAATGGTGCAGTCAGAGGTTCGCAGGGACCAATTCCAGCTCTATGGTTAAAAAGCTTGTTCTTAATGCTACTCTATACCACATCTGGTTGGAGCGCAACAGGAGAATATTTGAGCACAAGCTGCTGTCCCAGACAGATATTACAGCAAAGATCATTGCTGATGTTCGCTTACGAGTTATTGTATTGGAGCCAACGGTGGAGGATACTATACAAGCAAGGAGTTTCTTTGATAAATGGAGTATACAGATCAATTTCAAGCTCCCATCCAGCACGTGGCACACCTGGCATAGGCCCGAACCAGGCTGGGTCATAGTACACTCGGATGGATCCTTGGTGGGAACAAAAGGTGGTTATGGAGCTCTAATTAGAGACCATTCGGGGACTGTTCTGGCAGCAGCTTCAGGCTCTCAACGAGGGCAGTCTGTGCTTCTTCATGAGCTTCAAGGAGTGGAAATGGGTCTAACAATGGCGAAGTAGGGAAATTACCACAAGCTGATCGTCTGCATGGATTCAGCAAATGCGGTTCAATACATCACCACGACCAAGCCTCCTCCATGGGAAGCTAAGCACTCGACAAGACGGATCAAAAAGCTGCTGCAAGGGTTCGAGGACAGTAAGGTAATCCATATCATGCGAGAAACAAATAAGGCAGCTGACAAGCTCGCTAGTTTAATGCCAAATGCTGAGTTTATAGAGGTGACTCCTAGCTCCTTTGCGGAGGACCTAAAAAAAATCATATTTGAAGATGCAAGTGGTAGAAAGTATATGCGAATGTAACTGTTCTTTTTCTTTCTTTTAGTGGTCTGGGGAGCCCATTTATACCCCGCGCTTGCCTTTCAAAAAAAAAAAAAGGCTCAATTGGAGGCCAATTTGGGTGGAATCCAAGAATACAAGGATTTGAGCGACCAAATGGACTCCGTTTGACTTCTAACCTCGCATGGATGTTAATAATGACAAATGGAACATTTTTGACTCAACAAAAAAGTTTTTTAAGTTTAACGAAGAAGGAAAACTCGTTTGTACGTTTTGGCTCATTTAAAGGCAAATTTGGGTGCAATCCGAGAATACAAGGATTTGAGTGACTAAATGGACTCAGTTTGACTTCTAAAATCGCGTGGACATTAATAATGACAAATGGAATATGTTTGACTCAAAAAATAAGTTTGGTTGCGCTTAACGAAGTAGGAAAACCCGTTTGAACGTTGTCGGCTCAATTGGACGCCAATTTGGGTGCAATTCGAGAATACAAGGATTTGAGTGACCAAATGGACTCCGTTTAACTTCTAACCTCGCATGGATGTTAATAATGACAAATGGAACATTTTTAACTCAACAAACAAGTTTGGTTGGGCTTAACGAAGAAGGAAAACCCGTTTGTACGTTGTAGGCTTAATTGGTGACCAATTTGGGTGCAATCTGAGAATACAAGGACTTGAGTGACTAAATGGACTCCGATTGACTTCTAATCCCGCGTGGATGTTAATAATGACAAATGGAACATTTTTTACACAACAAACCAGTTTTATTAAGTTTAACGAAGAAGGAAAACTCGTTTTTACGTTTTGGCTCAATTGAAGGCCAATTTGGGTGCAATCCGAGAATCCAAGGATTTGAGTGACAAAATGGACACCGTTTGACTTCTAACCATGCGTGGATGTTAATAATGGCAAATGGAATGTGTTTGACTCAACAAATATGTTTGGTTGTGCTTAAAGAAGAAGGAAAACCTTTTTGTACGTTGTAGGCTCAATTGGAGGCCAATTTGGGTGCAATCCGAGAATACAAGGATTTGAGTGAACAAATGGACTCCGTTTGACTTCTAACCTCGCGTGGATGTTAATAATGACAAATTGAACATGTTTGACTCAACAAATATATTTATTTGCGCTTAACGAAGAAGGAAAACCTCTTTGTACGTTGTAGGCTCAATTGGAGGCCAATTTGGGAGCAATCCGAGAATACAAGAATTTGAGCGACCAAATGGACTCTGTTTGACTTCTAAGCTCGCATGGATGTTAATAATGACAAATGGAACATGTTTGAATCAACAAACTAGTTTGGTTAAGTTTAACGAAGAATGAAAACTCGTTTATACGTTTTGGTTCAATTGGAGGCCAATTTGGGTTCAATCCGAGAATACAAGGATTTGAGTGACCAAATGGACTTCGTTTGACTTCTAACCTCGAATGGATGTTAATAATGACAAATAAAATATTTTTGACTCAATAAATAAGTTTTTATGCGCTTGACGGAGAAGAAAAACCCGTTTGTTCGTTGTAAGCTCAATTGGAGGCCAATTTGGGTGCAATCAGAGAATACAAGGATTTGAGTGACTAAATGGACTCCGTTTGACTTCTAACCTCGCGTGGACATTAATAATGACAATTTTGACTCAACAAATAAGTTTGTTGCGCTTAACAAATAAGGAAAACACGTTTGTACGTTGTAGGCTCAATTGGAGACCAATTTGGGTGAAATCCGAGAATACAAGGATTTGAGTGACTAAATGAACTCCGTTTGACTTATAACTTTGTGTGGATGTTAATAATGAAAAATGGAACATGTTTGACTCAACAAATTAGTTTGGTTGCGCTTATCGAAGAAGGAAAACCCATTTGTACGTTATAGGCTCAATCGGAGGCCAATTTGGGTGCAATCCGAGAATACAAGGATTTGAGTGACCAAATGGACTCCGTTTGACTTCTTACCTCGCATTGATTTCAATAAGGACAAATGGAACATTTTTTTACTCAACAAACAAGTTTGGTTTCGCTTAACGAAGAAGGAAAACCCGTTTGTACGTTATAGGCTCAATTGGAGGCCAATTTGGGTGCAATCCGAGAATACAAGGATTTGAGTGACTAAATGGACTCAGTTTGACTTATAAAATCGCGTGGACATTAATAATGACAAATGGAATATGTTTGACTCAAAAAATAAGTTTGGTTGCGCTTAACGAAGTAGGAAAACCCGTTTGTACGTTGTAGGCTCAATTGGAGTTCAATTTGGGTGCAATCCGAGAATACAAGGATTTGAGCGACCAAAAGGACTCCGTTTGACTTCTGACCTTGCGTGCATGTTAATAATGACAAATGGAATTGTTTGACTAAACAAACTAGTTTGGTTAAGTTTAACGAAGAATGAAAACTCGTTTATACGTTTTGGCTCAATTGGAGGCCAATTTGGGTGCAATCCGAGAATACAAGGATTTGAGTGGCCAAATGGACTCCGTTTGACATCTAACCTCGCGTGGAAGTTAGTAATTGCAAATGGAACATGTTTGAATCATCAAACTAGTTTGGTTAAGTTTAACGAAGAAGGAAAACTCGTTTGTACGTGGTAGGCTCAATTGGAGGCGAATTTGGGTGCAATCCGAGAATACAAGGATTTGAGTGACCAAATGGACTCCGTTTGACTTCTAACCTCGCGTGGACATTAATAATGACAATTTTGACTCAAAAAACAAGTTTGTTTGTGCTTAACGAATAAGGAAATCACGTTTGTACATTTTGGCTCATTTGGAGGCCAATTTGGGTGCAATCCGAAAATACAAGGATTTGAGTGACTAAATGGACTCAGTTTGACTTCTAAAATCGTGTGGACATTAATAATGACAAATGGAATATTTTGACTCAAAAAATAAGTTTGTTTGCGCTTAACGAAGTAGGAAAACCCGTTTGTACGTTGTCGGCTCAATTGGACGCCAATTTGGGTGCAATTCGAGAATACAAGGATTTGAGTGACGAAATGGACTCCGTTTGACTTCTAACCTCGCATGGACGTTAATAATGACAAATGGAACATTTTTGACTCGACAAACAAGTTTGGTTGCGCTTAACGAAGAAGGAATTTGTACGTTGTAGGCTTAATTGGAGACCAATTTGGGTGCAACCAGAGAATACAAGGATTTGAGTGACTAAATGGACTCCGTTTGACTTATAACCTCGCGTGGATGTTAATAATGACAAATGGAACATTTTTGACTCAACAAACAAGTTTTATTAAGTTTAACGAAGAAGGAAAACTCGTTTGTACGTTTTGGCTCAATTGAAGGCCAATTTGGGTGCAATCCGAGAATACAAGAATTTGAGTGACCAAATTGACACCGTTTGACTTCTAACCACGCGTGGACATTAATAATGGCAAATGGAATGTGTTTGACTCAACAAATATGTTTGGTTGCGCTTAAAGAAGAAGGAAAACCTTTTTGTACGTTGTAGGCTCAATTGGAGGCCAATTTGGGTGCAATCCGAGAATACAAGGATTTGAGTGAACAAATGGACTCCGTTTGACTTCTAACCTCGCGTGGATGTTAATAATGAAAAATGGAACCTTTTTTACTCAACAAACAAGTTTGGTTGCGCTTAACATATAAGAAAAACTCATTTGTACGTTGTAGGCTCAATTGGAGACCAACTTGGGTGAAATCCGAGAATACAAGGATTTGAGTGACTAAATGTACTCCGTTTGACTTCTAACCTCGCATGGATGTTAATAATGACAAATGGAACATGTTTGACTCAACAAACAAGTTTGGTTAAGTTTAACGAAGAAGGAAAACTCGTTTGTACGTTTCGGCTCAATTGGAGGACAATTTGGGTGCAATCCGAGAATACAAGGATTTGAGTGACTAAATGGACTCAGTTTGACTTCTAAAATCACGTGGACATTAATAATGACAAATTGAATATGGTCGACTCAAAAAAAGTTTGGTTGCGCTTAACGAAGTAGGAAAACCCATTTGTACGTTGTAGGCTCAATTGGACGCCAATTTGGGTGCAATTCGAGAATACAAGGATTTGAGTGGTTAAATGGACCCCGTTTGACTTTTAACCTTGCATGGATGTTAATAATGACAAATAGAACATTTTTGACCCAACAAACAAGTTTGGTTGCGTTTAACGAAGAAGGAAAACCCGTTTGTACGTTGTAGGCTCAATTGGAGGCCAATTTGGGTGCAATCCGAGAATACCAGGATTTGAGCGACCAAATGGACTCCGTTTGACTTCTGACCACGCGTGCATGTTAATAATGATAAATGGAACTTGTTTGACTGAACAAACAAGTTTGGTTGCGCTTAACGAAGAAGGAAAACTCATTTGTACGTTATAGGCTCAATTGGAGAACAACTTGGGTGAAATCCGAGAATACAAGGATTTGAGTGACCAAATGGACTCCATTTGACTTCTAACTTCGCATCGCAATTAATAATGACAAATGAAACATGTTTGACTCAACAAACAAGTTTGGTTGTACTTAACGAATAAGGAAAACCGGTTTGTACGTTGTAGGCTCAATTGGAGAACAATTTGGGTGAAATCCGAGAATACAAGGATTTGAGTGACTAAATGGACACCGTTTGACTTCTAACCATGCGTGGATGTTAATAATGGAAAATGGAATGTGTTTGACTCAACAAATATGTTTGGTTGCGCTTAAAGAAGAAGGAAAACCTTTTGTACGTTGTAGGCTCAATTGGAGGCCAATTTGGGTGCAATCCGAGAATACAAGGATTTGAGTGAACAAATGGACTCCGTTTGACTTCTAACCTCGCGTGGATGTTAATAATGACAAATTGAACATGTTTGACTCAACAAATAAGTTTATTTGCGCTTAACGAAGAAGGAAAACCTGTTTGTACGTTGTAGGCTGAATTGGAGGCCAATTTGGGAGCAATCCGAGAATACAAGAATTTGAGCGACCAAATGGACTCTGTTTGACTTCTAAGCTCGCATGGATGTTAATAATGACAAATGGAACATGTTTGAATCAAAAAACTAGTTTGGTTAAGTTTAACGAAGAATGAAAACTCGTTTATACGTTTTGGCTCAATTGGAGGCCAATTTGAGTGACCAAATGGACTTCGTTTGACTTCTAACCTCGAATGGATGTTAATAATGACAAATGAAATATTTTTGACTCAATAAATAAGTTTTTATGCGCTTGACGGAGAAGAAAAACCCGTTTGTACGTTGTAAGCTCAATTGGAGGCCAATTTGGGTGCAATCAAAGAATACAAGGATTTGAGTGACTAAATGGACTCCGTTTGACTTCTAACCTCGCGTGGACATTAATAATGACAATTTTGACTCAAAAAAAAGTTTGTTGCGCTTAACGAATAAGGAAAACACGTTTGTACGTTGTGTGCTCAATTGGAGACCAATTTGGGTGAAATCCGAGAATACAAGTATTTGAGTGACTAAATGAACTCCGTTTGACTTCTAACTTTGCGTGGATGGTAATAATGAAAAATGGAACATGTTTGACTCTACAAAAAAGTTTGGTTGTGCTTAACGAAGAAGGAAAACACGTTTGTACGTTGTGTGCTCAATTGAAGGCCAATTTGCGTGCAATCCGAGAATACAAGAATTTGAGTGACCAAATTGACACCGTTTGACTTCTAACCACGCGTGGACATTAATAATGGCAAATGGAATGTGTTTGACTCAACAAATATGTTTGGTTGCGCTTAAAGAAGAAGGAAAACCTTTTTGTACGTTGTAGGCTCAATTGGAGGCCAATTTGGGTGCAATCCGAGAATACAAGGATTTGAGTGAACAAATGGACTCCGTTTGACTTCTAACCTCGCGTGGATGTTAATAATGACAAATTGAACATGTTTGACTCAACAAATAAGTTTATTTGCGCTTAACGAAGAAGGAAAACCCGTTTGTACGTTGTAGGCTCAATTGGAGGCCAATTTGGGAGCAATCCGAGAATACAAGAATTTGAGCGACCAAATGGACTCCGTTTGACTTCTAACCTCGCGTGGATGTTAATAATGACAAATGGAACCTTTTTGACTCAACAAACAAGTTTGGTTGTGCTTAACGAATAAGAAAAACTCATTTGTACGTTGTAGGCTCAATTGGAGACCAACTTAGGTGAAATCCGAGAATACAAGGATTTGAGTGACTAAATGGACTCCGTTTGACTTCTAACCTCACATGGATGTTAATAATGAAAAATGGAACATGTTTGACTCAATGAACTAGATTGGTTAAGTTTAATGAAGAAGGAAAACTCGTTTGTACGTTTTTGCTCATTTGGAGGCCAATTTGGGTGCAATCCGAGAATACAAGGATTTGAGTGACTAAATGGACTCCGTTTGACTTCTAACCTCGCGTGGATGTTAATAATGACAAATGAAACATGTTTGACTGAAAAAACTAGTTTTTTTAAGTTTAACGAAGAAGAAAACTCGTTTGTACGTGGTAGGCTCAATTGGAGGCCAATTTGGGTGCAATCCAAGAATACAAGGATTTGAGCGACCAAATGGACTCCGTTTGACTTCTAACCTCGCATGGATGTTAATAATGACAAATGGAACATGTTTGACTCAACAAACAATTTTATTTAAGTTTAACGAAGAAGGAAAACTCGTTTGTACGTTTTGGCTCATTTAAAGGCAAATTTGGGTGCAATCCGAGAATACAAGGATTTGAGTGACTAAATGGACTCAGTTTGACTTCTAAAATCGCGTGGACATTAATAATGACAAATGGAATATGTTTGACTCAAAAAATAAGTTTGGTTGCGCTTAACGAAGTAGGAAAACCCGTTTGTACGTTGTCGGCTCAATTGGATGCCAATTTGGGTGCAATTCGAGAATACAAGGATTTGAGTGACCAAATGGACCCCGTTTGACTTCTAACCTCGCATGGACGTTAATAATGACAAATGGAACATTTTTTACTCAACAAACAAGTTTGTTTGCGCTTAGCGAAGAAGGAAAGCCCGTTTGTACGTTGTAGGCTGAATTGGTGACCAATTTCGGTGCAATCCGAGAATACAAGGATTTGAGTGACCAAATGGACTTCGTTTGACTTCTAACCTCGAATGGATGTTAATAATGACAAATGGAATATTTTTGACTCAATAAATAAGTTTTTATGCGATTGATGGAGAAGAAAAACCCGTTTGTACGTTGTGAGCTCAATTGGAGGCCAATTTGGGTGCAATCAGAGAATACAAGGATTTGAGTGACTAAATGGACTCCGTTTGACTTCTAACCTCGCGTGGACATTAATAATGACAATTTTGACTCAAAAAACAAGTTTTTTGCGCTTAACGAATAAGGAAAACACGTTTGTACGTTGTGTCCTCAATTGGAGACCAATTTGGGTGAAATTCGAGAATACAAGGATTTGAGTGACTAAATGAACTCCGTTTGACTTCTAACTTTGTGTGGATGGTAATAATGAAAAATGGAACATGTTTGACTAAACAAACAAGTTTGGTTGTGCTTAAGGAAGAAGGAAAACCCATTTGTACGTTGTAGGCTTAATTGGAGACCAATTTGAGTGCAACCAGAGAATACAAGGATTTGAGTGACTAAATGGACTCCGTTTGACTTATAACCTCGCGTGGATGTTGATAATGACAAATGGAACATTTTTGACTCAACAAACAAGTTTTATTAAGTTTAACGAAGAAGGAAAACTCGTTTGTACGTTTTGGCTCAATTGAAGGCCAATTGGGTGCAATCCGAGAATACAAGAATTTGAGTGACCAAATTGACACCGTTTGACTTCTAACCACGCGTGGACATTAATAATGGCAAATGGAATGTGTTTGACTCAACAAATATGTTTGGTTGCGCTTAAAAAGAAGGAAAACCTTTTTGTACGTTGTAGGCTCAATTGGAGGCCAATTTGGGTGCAATCCGAGAATACAAGGATTTGAGTGAACAAATGGACTCCGTTTGACTTCTAACCTCGCGTGGATGTTAATAATGACAAATTGAACATGTTTGACTCAACAAATAAGTTTATTTGCGCTTAACGAAGAAGGAAAACCCATTTGTACGTTGTAGGCTCAATTGGAGGCCAATTTGGGAGCAATCCGAGAATACAAGAATTTGAGTGACTAAATGGACTCCGTTTGACTTCTAACCTCGCGTGAATGTTAATAATGACAAATGAAACATGTTTGACTCAACAAACTAGTTTTTTAAGTTTAACGAAGAAGGAAACTCGTTTGTACGTGGTAGGCTCAATTGGAGGCCAATTTGGGTGCAATCCAAGAATACAAGGATTTGAGCGACCAAATGGACTCCGTTTGACTTCTAACCTCGCATGGATGTTAATAATGACAAATGGAACATGTTTGACTCAACAAAAAAGTTTGTTTAAGTTTAACGAAGAAGGAAAACTCGTTTGTACGTTTTGGCTCATTTAAAGGCAAATTTGGGTGCAATCCGAGAATACAAGGATTTGAGTGACTAAATGGACTCCGTTTGACTTCTAACCTCGCGTGGATGTTAATAATGACAAATGAAACATGTTTGACTGAAAAAACTAGTTTTTTTAAGTTTAACGAAGAAGAAAACTCGTTTGTACGTGGTAGGCTCAATTGGAGGCCAATTTGGGTGCAATCCAAGAATACAAGGATTTGAGCGACCAAATGGACTCCGTTTGACTTCTAACCTCGCATGGATGTTAATAATGACAAATGGAACATGTTTGACTCAACAAAAAATTTTATTTAAGTTTAACGAAGAAGGAAAACTCGTTTGTACGTTTTGGCTCATTTAAAGGCAAATTTGGGTGCAATCCGAGAATACAAGGATTTGAGTGACTAAATGGACTCAGTTTGACTTCTAAATCGCGTGGACATTAATAATGACAAATGGAATATGTTTGACTCAAAAAATAAGTTTGGTTGCGCTTAACGAAGTAGGAAAACCCGTTTGTACGTTGTCGGCTCAATTGGATGCCAATTTGGGTGCAATTCGAGAATACAAGGATTTGAGTGACCAAATGGACCCCGTTTGACTTCTAACCTCGCATGGACGTTAATAATGACAAATGGAACATTTTTTACTCAACAAACAAGTTTGTTTGCGCTTAGCGAAGAAGGAAAGCCCGTTTGTACGTTGTAGGCTGAATTGGTGACCAATTTCGGTGCAATCCGAGAATACAAGGATTTGAGTGACCAAATGGACTTCGTTTGACTTCTAACCTCGAATGGATGTTAATAATGACAAATGGAATATTTTTGACTCAATAAATAAGTTTTTATGCGCTTGATGGAGAAGAAAACCCGTTTGTACGTTGTGAGCTCAATTGGAGGCCAATTTGGGTGCAATCAGAGAATACAAGGATTTGAGTGACTAAATGGACTCCGTTTGACTTCTAACCTCGCGTGGACATTAATAATGACAATTTTGACTCAAAAAACAAGTTTTTTGCGCTTAACGAATAAGGAAAACACGTTTGTACGTTGTGTGCTCAATTGGAGACCAATTTGGGTGAAATCCGAGAATACAAGGATTTGAGTGACTAAATGAACTCCGTTTGACTTCTAACTTTGTGTGGATGGTAATAATGAAAAATGGAACATGTTTGACTCAACAAACAAGTTTGGTTGTGCTTAACGAAGAAGGAAAACCCATTTGTACGTTGTAGGCTTAATTGGAGACCAATTTGAGTGCAACCAGAGAATACAAGGATTTGAGTGACTAAATGGACTCCGTTTGACTTATAACCTCGCGTGGATGTTGATAATGACAAATGGAACATTTTTGACTCAACAAACAAGTTTTATTAAGTTTAACGAAGAAGGAAAACTCGTTTGTACGTTTTGGCTCAATTGAAGGCCAATTTGGTTTAATCCGAGAATACAAGAATTTGAGTGACCAAATTGACAACCGTTTGACTTCTAACCACGCGTGGACATTAATAATGGCAAATGGAATGTGTTTGACTCAACAAATATGTTTGGTTGCGCTTAAAAAAGAAGGAAAACCTTTTTGTACGTTGTAGGCTCAATTGGAGGCCAATTTGGGTGCAATCCGAGAATACAAGGATTTGAGTGAACAAATGGACTCCGTTTGACTTCTAACCTCGCGTGGATGTTAATAATGAAAAATTGAACATGTTTGACTCAACAAATAAGTTTATTTGCGCTTAACGAAGAAGGAAAACCCATTTGTACGTTGTAGGCTCAATTGGAGGCCAATTTGGGAGCAATCCGAGAATACAAGAATTTGAGTGACTAAATAGACTCCGTTTGACTTCTAACCTCGCGTGAATGTTAATAATGACAAATGAAACATGTTTGACTCAACAAACTAGTTTTTTAAGTTTAACGAAGAAGGAAACTCGTTTGTACGTGGTAGGCTCAATTGGAGGCCAATTTGGGTGCAATCCAAGAATACAAGGATTTGAGCGACCAAATGGACTCCGTTTGACTTCTAACCTCGCATGGATGTTAATAATGACAAATGGAACATGTTTGACTCAACAAAAAAGTTTGTTTAAGTTTAACGAAGAAGGAAAACTCGTTTGTACGTTTTGGCTCATTTAAAGGCAAATTTGGGTGCAATCCGAGAATACAAGGATTTGAGTGACTAAATGGACTCAGTTTGACTTCTAAAATCGCGTGGACATTAATAATGACAAATGGAATATTTTTCACTCAAAAAATAAGTTTGGTTGCGCTTAACGAAGTAGGAGAACCCGTTTGTACGTTGTCGGCTCAATTGGATGCCAATTTGGGTGCAATCGAGAATACAAGGATTTGAGTGACCAAATGGACTCCGTTTGACTTCTAACCTCGCATGGACGTTAATAATGACAAATGGAACATTTTTTACTCAACAAACAAGTTTGGTTGCGCTTAACGAAGAAGGAAAACCCGTTTGTACGTTGTAGCCTTAATTGGTGACCAATTTGGGTGCAATCTGAGAATACAAGGATTTGAGTGACTAAATGGACTTCGTTTGACTTCTAACCTCGAATGGATGTTAATAATGACAAATGGAATATTTTTGACTCAATAAATAAGTTTTTATGCGCTTGACGGAGAAGAAAAAACGTTGTACGTTGTAAGCTCAATTGGAGGCCAATTTGGGTGCAATCAGAGAATACAAGGATTTGAGTGACTAAATGGACTCCGTTTGACTTCTAACCTCGCGTGGACATTAATAATGACAATTTTGACTCAACAAACAAGTTTGTTGCGCTTAACGAATAAGGAAAGCACGTTTGTACGTTGTGTGCTCAATTGGGAGACCAATTTGGGTGAAATCCGAGAATACAAGGATTTGAGTGACTAAATGAACTCCGTTTGACTTCTAACTTTGTGTGGATGGTAATAATGAAAAAATGGAACATGTTTGACTCAACAAACAAGTTGGTTGCACTTAACGAAGAAGGAAAACCCGTTTGTACGTTGTAGGCCTTAATTGGAGACCAATTGAATGCAACCAGAGAATACAAGGATTGAGTGACTAAATGGACTCCGTTTGACTTATAACCTCGCGTGGATGTTAATAATGAAAATGGAACATTTTTGACTCAACAAACAAGTTTTTATTAAGTTTAACTACGAAGGAAAACTCGTTTGTTACGTTTTGGCTCAATTGAAGGCCAATTTGGGTGCAATCCGAGAATACAAGAATTTGAGTGACCAAATTGACACCGTTTGACTTCTAACCACACGTGGACATTAATAATGGCAAATGGAATGTGTTGACTCAACAAATATGTTGGTTGCGCTAAAAGAGAAGGAAAACCTTTTTGTACGTGTAGGCTCAATTGGAGGCCAATTTGGGTGCAATCCGAGAATACAAGGATTTGAGTGAACAAATGGACTCCGTTTGACTTCTAACCTCGCGTGGATGTTAATAATGAAAAATTGAACATGTTTGACTCAAAAAATAAGTTATTTGCGCTTAACGAAGAAGGAAAACCTGTTTGTACGTTGTAGGCTCAATTGGAGGCCAATTTGGGAGCAATCCGAGAATACAAGAATTTGAGCGATCCAAATGGACTCCGTTTGACTTCTAACCTCGCGTTGGACGTTAATATGACAAAGGGAACCTTTTTGACTCAACAAACAAGTTTGGTTGTGCTTAACAAATAAGAAAAACTCATTTGTACGTTGTAGGCTTCAATTGGAGACCAACTTGGGTGAAATCCGAGAATACAAAGATTTGAGTGAGCTAAATGGACTCCGTTTGACTTTAACCTCGCATGGATGTTATAATGACAAATGGAACATGTTTGACTCAACAAACAAGTTTGGTTAAGCTTAACGAAGAAGGAAAACTCGTTTGTACGTTTTGGCTCAATTGGAGGACCAATTTGGGTGCAATCCGAGAATACAAGGATTGAGTGACTAAAATGGACTCCGTTTGACTTCCAAAATCGCGTGGACATTAATAATGACAAATGGAATATGGTTGACTCAAAAAAAAAGTTTGGTTGCGCTTAACGAAGTAGGAAAACCCGTTTGTACGTTGTAGGCTCAATTGGACGCCAATTTGGGTGCAATTCGAGAATACAAGGATTTGAGTGACCAAATGGACCCCGTTTGACTTCTAACCTCGCATGGATGTTAATAATGAAAAATAGAACATTTGACTCAACAACAAGTTTGGTTGCGTTTAACGAAGAAGGGAAAACCCGTTTGTACGTTGTAGGCTCAATTGGAGGCCAATTTGGGTGCAATCCGAGAATACAAGGATTTGAGCGACCAAATGGACTCCGTTTGACTTCTGACCTCGTGTGCACGTTAATAATGACAAATGGAACTTGTTTGACACAACAAACAAGTTTTTTGCGCTTAACAAAGAAGGAAAACTCGTTTGTACGTTGTAGGCTTAATTGGAGGCCAATTTGGGAGCAATCATATATTACAAGGATTTGAGTAACCAAATGGACTTGGTTTGACTTCTATCCTTGTGTGGACGTGAATAATGACAAATGGAACATGTTTGACTGAACAAACAAGTTTGTTGCGCTTAACGAAGAAGGAAAACTCATTGTACGTTATAGGCTCAATTGGAGAACAACTTGGGTGAAATCCGAGAATACAAGGATTTGAGTGACCAAATGGACTCTATTTGACTTCTAACCTCGCATCGCCATTAATAATGACAAATGAAACATGTTTGACTCAGCAAACAAGTTTGGTTGCACTTAACGAATAAGGAAAACCCGTTTGTACGTTGTAGGCTCAATTGGTGAACAATTTGGGTGAAATTCGAGAAATACAAGGATTTGATGACTAAATGGACTCCGTTTGATTTCTAACCTCGCGCAGATGTTAATAATGACAAATGGAACATGTTTGACTCAATGAACTAGTTTGGTTAAGTTTAACGAAGAAGGAAAACTCGTTTGTACGTTTTTGCTCAATTGGAGGCCAATTTGGGTGCAATCCGAGAATACAAGGATTTGAGTGACTAAATGGACTCCGTTTGACTTCTAACTCGCGTGGATGTTAATAATGACAAATGAAACATGTTTGACTCAACAACTAGTTTTTTTTAAGTTTAACGAAGAAGGAAACTCGTTTGAACGTGGTAGCCTCAATTGGAGGCCAATTTGGGTGCAATCCAAGATACAAGGATTTGAGCGACCAAATGGACTCCGTTTGACTTCTAACCTCGCATGAATGTTAATAATGACAAATGGAACATGTTGACTCAACAAAAATTTTGTTTAAGTTTAACGAAGAAGGAAAACTCGTTTGTACGTTTTGGCTCATTGAAAGGCAAATTTGGGTGCAATTCGAGAATACAAGGATTTGAGTGACTAAATCGACTCAGTTTGACTTCTAAAATCGCGTGGACATTATAATGACAAATGGAATATGTTTGACTCAAAAAATAAGTTTGGTTGCGGCTTAACGAAGTAGGAAAACCCCGTTTGTACGTTGTCGGCTCAATTGGATGCCAATTTGGGTGCAATTCGAGAATACAGGATTTGAGTGACCAAATGGACTCCGTTTGACTTCTAACCTCGCATGGACATTAATAATGACAAATGGAACATTTTTGACTCAACAAACAAGTTTGGTTGCGCTTAACGAAGAAGGAAAACCCGTTTGTACGTTGTAGGCTTAATTGGTGACCAATTTGGGGTGCAATCTGAGAATACAAGGATTTGAGTGACTAAATGGACTCCGTTTGACTTCTAATCTCGCGTGGATGTTAATAATGACAAATGGAACATATTTTACTCAACAAACCAGTTTTATTAAGTTTAACGAAGAAGGAAAACTCGTTTGTACGTTTTGGCTCAATTAAAGGCCAATTTTGGGTGCAATCCGAGAATACAAGGATTTGAGTGACCAAATGACACCGTTTGACTTATAACCAATGCCGTGGACGTTAATAATGGGAAAATGGAATGTGTTTGACTCAACAAATATGTTTGGTGGGGCTTAACGAAGAAGGAAAACCTGTTTGTATGTTGTAGGCTCAATTGGAGGCCAATTTTGGGAGGCAATCCGAGAATACAAGAATTTGAGCGACCAAATGGACTCTGTTTGACTTCTAAGCTCGCATGGATGTTAATAATGACAAATGGAACATGTTTGAATCAACAAACTAGTTTGGTTAAGTTTAACGAAGAATGAAAACTCGTTTATACGTTTTGGCTCATTGGAGGCCAATTTGGGTGCAATCCGAGAATACTAGGATTTGAGTGACCAAATGGACTTCGTTTGACTTCTAACCTCGAATGGATGTTATAATGACAAATGGAAATATTTTTGACTCAATAAATAAGTTTATTTGCGCTTAACGAAGAAGGAAACCATTTGTACGTTGTAGGCCTCAATTGGAGGCCAATTTGGGAGCAATCCGAGAATACAAGAATTTGAGTGACTAAATGGACTCCGTTTGACTTTCTAACCTCGCGTGAATGTTAATAATGACAAATGAAACATGTTTGACTCAACAACTAGTTTTTTTAAGTTTAACGAAGAAGGAAACTCGTGTTGTACGTGGTAGGCTCAATTGGAGGCCAATTTGGGTGCAAATCCAAGAATACAAGGATGTGAGCGACCAAATGGACTCCGTTTGACTTCTAACCTCGCATGGATGTTAATAATTGACAAATGGAACATGTTTGACTCACAAAAAAGTTTGTTTAAGGTTTAACGAAGAAGGAAAACTCGTTTGTACGTTTTGGCTCATTTAAAGGCAAATTTGGGTGCAATCCGAGAATACAAGGATTGAGTGACTAAATGGACTCAGTTTGACTTCTAAAATCGCGTGGACATTAATATGACAAATGGAATATTTTTCACGTCAAAAAATAAGTTTGGTTGCGCTTAACGAAGTAGGAGAACCCGTTTGTACGTTGTCGGCTCAATTGGATGCCAATTTGGGTGCAATTCGAGAATACAAGGATTTGAGTGACCAAATGGACTCCGTTTGACTTCTAACCTCGCATGGACGTTAATATGACAAATGGAACATTTTTACTCAACAAACAAGTTTGGTTGCCGCTTAGACGAAGAAGGAAACCCGTTTGGTTACGTTGTTAGCCTTAATTGGTGACCAATTGGGTGCAATCTGGAAATACAAGGATTTGAGTGACTAAATGGACTTCGTTTGACTTCTAACCTCTGAATGGATGTTAATAATGACAAATGGAATATTTTTGACTCAATAAATAAGTTTTATGCGCTTGACGGAGAAGAAAAACGTTTGTACGTTGTATAGCTCAATTGGAGGCCAATTGGGTTGCAATCAGAGAAATACCAAGGATGTTGAGTGAGCCTAAATGGACTCGTTTGATTCTAACCTCCGCGTGGACATTAGATAATGACAATTTTGACTCAAAAAACAAGTTTGTTCGTTAACGAATAAGGAAAGCACGTTTGTACGTTGGTTGCTCAATTGGAGGACCAATTTGGGTGAAATCGAGAATACAAGGATTTGAGTGACTAAATGAACTCCGTTTTGACCTTTCTAACGTTGTGTGGATGGGTAATAATGAAAATGGAAACATGTTGACTCAACAAACAGTTTGGTTGCACTTAACGAGAAGGAAAACCCGTTTGTACGTTGTAGGCTTAATTGGGAGACCAGTTTTGATGATGCAACCAGAGGAATACAAGGTTTTGAGTGACTAAATGACTCCGTTTGACCTTCATAACCTCGCTGTGGATGTTAATAATGAAAATGGAACATTTTTGACTCAACAAAACAAGTTTTATTAAGTTTAAAACTACGAAGGAAAACTCGTTTGTACGTTTTGGGCTCAATTGAAGGCCAATTTGGGTGCAAAATCCGAGAATACAAGAATTTGATGACCAAATTGACACCGTTTGACTTCTAACCACACGTGGACATTAATAATGGCAATGGAATGTGTTTGACTCAACAAATATGTTGGTTGCGCTTAAAAGAAGAAAAACCTTTTTGTACGTTGTAGGCTCAATTGGAGGCCAATTTGGGTGCAATCCGAGAATACAAGGATTTGAGTGAACAAATGGACTCCGTTTGACTTCTAACCTCGCGTGGATGTTAATAATGAAAAATTGAACATGTTTGACTCAAAAAATAAGTTTATTTGCGCTTAACGAAGAAGGGAAAACTGTTTGTACGTTGTAGGCTCAATTGGAGAGCCAATGGAGCAATCCGATACAAGAATTTTGAGCGACCAAATGGACTCCGTTTGACTCTAACCTCGCGTGACGTAATAATGACAAAAGGAACCTTTTTGACTCAACAAACAAGTATTGGTTGTGCTTAACAAATAAGAAAAACTCATTTGTACGTTGTAGGCTCAATTGAGACCAACTGGTGAAATCCGAGAATACAAGATTTGAGTGAACTAAATGGACTCCGTTGACTTTAACCTCGCATGGATATTTATAATGACAAATGGAACATGTTTGACTCAACAAACAAGTTTGGTTAAGCTTTAACGAAGAAGGAAAACTCGTTTGTACGTTTTGGCTCAATTGGAGGACAATTTGGGTGCAATCCGAGAATACAAGGATTTAGTGACTAAATGGACTCAGTTTGACTTCCAAAATTCGCGTGGACATTAATAATGACAAATGGAATATTGAGGACTCAAAAAAAGTTTGGTTGCGCTTAACGAAGTAGGAAAACCCGTTTGTACGTTGTAGGCTCAATTGGACGCCAATTTGGGTGCAATTCGAGAATACAAGAGGATTTGAGTGACCAAATGGACCCCGTTTGAAC
>QNQO01003150.1:0-72179 GCA_003290165.1 Berberis thunbergii
TAATAAACCATTCCAAAAATAACTTTTCTACTAACCCTCCTTAAGAAACAAAACACACATCACATGGACAAACAAATAGCTCATCCATATGCCCATAACTACATGAAGACAATCACACAAATATATATATATATATATATATATATGAAATTTATTAAATTTAATAAATATAAAAAATACGGGGTGCTATAATATATACAACTCAAAATAATCTCGTCCCGAGATTCGCGAAAAGGATTAATGAAAGATTCAGGATAACAAACCGCTATAAGGAAATTACACGGAATAATGTCACCCACTACTGACATTAAAATAAGTTATGATTAGACCGAAATACATAGGTCAAAGAAATCTCATCACGAGATTCACGAAGAAAAAGAAACAATAATAAAAGTTCAAGATTCACCATTGTCACTTTGTCTCTAGACATTCACACTACTACTCTCCCATATCAACATTCCGAGGATCACCTAGACTCTACCCAAGCCTAGGCTAACCAAATGCTTTAATACAAAACTGTCACGCCCCGATTTTTGAAGAAAATAAAAATCCTAAAATTCACGTAGGATTATCCGTTTCCCCAAAACTCAGGACGTGAAAATTCAATAACAACATAAACAATTAGCAGCAAAAACTAAAACATGATTTAATTACAAAAAAACTCTAACCCGGAGAGACTCTGACGTTGCTAGCCCCACTAACAGAACTCCAGTAATGCTGCCAAAAATCTTTAAACCTGGAAGGTTAATCGGCTACATTCCCAAAGGAATGTACCCAAGAAGCAAAAGCTCACTTGGGCCAGCAATAAAGCTAGTGTGAGAAATCTTGATCCCAAAATCAATAAATCCGCACGCGATAACATCAAACTAAACATAAAAAATAAACAACCACACCAACAGGTAGTTCCTCAATGAGGCAAATGTGTCATGCAAGAAAAACACAATTCAAAGAATTTAGTTCCTTAACGAGGCAATCATGTCATCATCCTAATAAGTAAATACGCATTCATTTGAGTCTTACATTGTAGATGTTGACTACGGCAAGTCGTGACCTGCAGAAATTGTTGGCTTAGACTTACCATCCTGCACAAAAACGGTCAGAAACAAACAGATAAAAATTTATGAGTTATCAATCCTCATAAATGCAACAACGATACAAATTATAGTCATATTAGACTATTATTGAAATATTAACAAAACTCATTTTCTACCTTTAGAAGACATAGTTCTCATTCAATAGTTGAATGAGCATTTCTAGTTGTTCTTCCTTTAAGGTAATCAATGCACACATACAACAAAAAAGAAAGCTCGTTTCTTTTCCACAAATCACACTATCTCCTTGTGCCGAACACACCTCACTCGGAGCGTACATGTTTCAAGTGGGTGCTACATCGAGGAACAACATGATCTCACCCGAAGTTTGATCCCATGGGTGAGCATTTCCTAAATTTACTCATACAACTGAACTCACATGGAACGGTGCCACCGATATGCAAGCAAGTCTGCATACCCATAATTTTATCACACGTATACAAGCAAGTCTGTATTCAAAACAATTTTTCATCTTTTTTTTTCGGAGTTGTGGAAAAAAGCAAAAAAAAATCAACTAAAACTCAAAACTCTTCATGGTGACACTTTGTCAACCATAAATAAATCAATCACAGGATCCACCCATTCTTTTGGGGAACAAATAATATTTTCATAAATAAATTTCTATAACCCAAACAGGGATCAAACTCATTCAATATAAGGGCACTCCTTAACAAGTTAATTTGGCATAACGATTGATTTCAATGCACCATTATCCAAGGAACAACAACAAAAAAATCTTATGTCAAAATATACTAGCAAACAAAACTATAACTTCAAACTTTACTAATTGGAACAAACCATAAACTTAAAAATAATTTACACCAGAAACGCATCACCTGTTGTATATGAATCCAAATGTAGGTCCATCTACCTTCACTGTTCTAACACATACACTTCACTCCATTCCCAACCCTATACCCATGCTTGACAACACAACATGAGCCAGGAACTGATCTGACAAAGCACTTAGTGTCCGTCACCCGTCGCAAGGTGTTCACAGCCATCTCAATTTCACTTATGAAATTGACACTGATGGATGAAAAGACTACTAAATAAGTCTATGTAGAGTGCACATCCGATGCTGGGAAACTAACTTATATCAGCTAAATGTTTCAGCTGGTGAAAGGAAAGGGGATGACAGCATGACACTCCAATTATCCAACTTTAGTCAACTAATAACGGTAATTCGAATTCGTTGGCCTATTCCTAATATGAACCGAAAACCTCCAGAGAGGTGGAGCCAATTATTACTCTCACTTACATAGCTAGAGAGGAAAATGCTACATAACGTCCTTTGAACCAATATGAACCACTAAAGCCATATACAACCCAACTAAATGGAGCTGTATGTGTATGGTTGAGCCACTCCACATTATTTGCACAAAGAGAACTAGAAATGTCTTCCTCTGAGTAGACTCATGCAAAGAATACATACATTCATGATATAGTTTAATGAAGCTGAAAAAGAAAGACTATCTCATGCATTAATCAAAACACTCATTTTTTGGCTCTATAAACAGCAGTCACAAATAGAAATACAACATTCCAAAGAAGATGATCTGGATGTCTAAAAGAGCAGTAGGGCCAAATTATGATTCAACTTGCATAACTGCAAAAGACAGATAATGGATCTCAAACCTCCTCTAAAACAGTAGCTAACAAAAGGATGATTATTTTATTTTTATTTTTTATTTTTTTTGCTAGCAATTGATTAAAAAGAAAGAACCACATGGCATTAGATAAAAAGCAATTGTTAGAAATGATGAAAGACAAATCAATTGTAGATATCTACGAAGGGCCCAATTTTTGATGCTCAACTTCAGCACCACTCTCCAAACCATACAACAAACACAACCCCCACCCAATTTTAACCCATCCAAACCTCCCTAAGATGAAATACCAATTACAACATCAAACCCCTAAACACACTAAATCGCCAAGTAAACCATCAAACACACCAAAATCAATAAACAAAGATATGGGTATATCAAAAATAGGAACTCATATAGAGAATGATAGAAGACTTACTGATTCAACTTCTTCTAGCATACACCGATCACACATCCCTCTAATCCCAGATACCAGCCACAACACCCTAATCATTACTTTAATGAAAGCCAAGCCCTAGCAAAAATTGAATTAAACCCCATCAAGATTAAGGTTTAACTAAAGTATATGAGTATGGCTAACTAGTTTACTTACGGCAAAAGTCTCATTTTAGGGTTTTTCAAATTTTTTGGCTAAATTTACACACACACCTTATTCTATTTAGCAATGCAAACAAAAATCTTTTTCACAATAAAATGAGATTACAATATATGCCATAATTATAAATAAGAAGTTTTTATATTTATTTAATTAGGCGGGTATTACAATAAATACAACTCAAAAGAATATCGCTCTCGAGATTCGGTAGAGGAGGTAAGTAGGAAATTAATTCTTAAATAAACAAACTACCTTCCGAATGAACCAACACTAGAGTTCAAATAATAAACCATTCCAAAAATAACTTTTCTACTAACCCTCCTTAAGAAACAAAGCACACATCACATGGACAAACAAATAGCTCATGCATATGATCATAACTTCATAAAGACAATCACACAAATATATATGTGTGTGAAATTTATTAAATTTAATAAATATAAAAAATACGGGTGCTACAAAAGTCTTGGTATTGCAACCTACACGAAAACATGATTGCTACCAAAAATAACACATAATAGCTAAGAAAGTATGCAGAAAATACAGTAATAAAATTGCATAAATATGTTTTTATCATAATCCTCTCTTTTTCGCTGTAGAATCTGAATTTGACGTTTTTCCAATGATCGATTATCACCGACCACCCGAATAACCTGATGGGGTCAATTAGCACCGACTAAACCACAATCCAGTCGTTGAGATAATCGAATCCAGCGAAATAGATTCTTAGGGTTTGGGTAAAATCCAAGTGAGGATTGATTAATTATCAAGCAATAAGAAATAATAAATTGTATGTTTTCTTCAATGATTTTGACAATGAAGCTCTGATACCACTTGTTGGTATCTAACAAATTTGTCAATAATCAATGAAGATAAACTTTAATCAATGCTTATTTGAAGTCGCTATTGATGAAGAGTATCCTCATAGCAATTCTCACGAACTAAGCAACACGAAGAGCAGAGATTTTCCACCTCCAGAACCTTTCTTTTGTTTTTTTAAACCAGATGGGAAAAATAGGATATAGAGAATTAAGTTTGGAGTACCATATATATAAAACTCTAATTCTATTATTAGTCCATCAACATTAATAGAATTATAGTGAAACCTAAATTGAAATTTACACATAGATAAATTCCATATTCAATAGCCAATGGTAGTCTGGTTGGTTGGTTAAGGTTATATTGATTTAAACCCCTCGTCTTGGATTCTATACCCACCACCGGAAAAAAAAAAATAAAATAAAAAATAAAAAAAAATAAAAAAATAAAAAAAAAAACTTCCATATTCAATTTGTGGCATCTTAGAAAGCCAAATTTGCGCACTCTATGTGCATTATGAACAAAGAACTCGCTAAAGTTTGAATCAATTATGTATATGCGTGAGTATCTCTTCCACAGGTTGGCACAAAATAAATGGAAGTACAAGACTTGCATAAAAGTATGTATTTTAAAGTTTTTTTCATCTTAATTGAAAACTTAAAAGATGTACATAGTTTCTATTTAGATTTAAAGTCCATTAATGGTATTTGGCTTAAAGTAGGGTTTGGATAAGTTTAGCTTTTATGTCAAGTGATTGTTTAATAACATTTCTTAGGCGTGAAGTTTAAACTTTTTTTTTCTTTTCACTGTTCGCGCAAAATTGCTAACGTGCAGAGAGGACTAAAGTTGTAGATCAAGTTGACATTGTAGTGTATAATATAGAGTGTAACAACGTAATTAATCATAATTCTTGATCATACCATACTAGCATTATATATGTATTAATAATTTAACAACAAAAAAACAAGAGAAGATGTTGGTTGTATCAGGTCAAATTTATAATGTTACTGTTTCTTTATTTGTTATTGTAATGTTAACGTCTTAAAATGGGGTTGATCATTTTCACGGCCGCTACTCGAATGTGTTATATACCTAAACATATCTAACAACATCCATACTAAGGTACAGAGTTGATACTTTACCCAATTATTGTCAAAAAAATTTAAATGGTCCTTGCTAATTTGAAAAAAAAAATTGATAAAATTATCAACTAACAGAGTATTGACGAATTGGACCTGGGTTGACGAACAAATCAAAGTCTCTGTCTCTCCATGCACATGCTGTTCTCTTATTTAAAACGCACTAAAATGGAGAAACCAAGGAAAATGGGAGAAGCCAAGCATCAGGCCCTCTCTAATGGCGAGTCCGCCTTGGACTCATCTTGCTCCTAATGGAAATGTGTTGCAGAAATGGTAAACTCTTTTTCTTTTTTTTTGCTAACCTTTTCCTTCCATGTATCTTTCTTGGGGTCGTCACTGTTTTGATGTGTGTCTGTGTTTTCTTTTGGTAGTTTATTTCTTCTTGAAAAAAATTGGCCTGATTGCTTCGTTGTTCTGTTCAGGATACCCTTTTTTATTCTAGTTTGCAATGTACATGTTTGCAGGGATTTCTGTATCCGAATTATCCAATCATGTGCATATGTATTTGAACAGGAGGATGCAATTCAGGGGTTTTTCAACAGAAATTTTCTGATCATTTGGAGTGTCGTGGAGGAATCTGGCTATGGGTTTATTCTCAGTTGCCTCTCGACGTCTTTTCTTAAAGGCAGGTCATTTGGCTATTGTATACAGTTAGTTAATTAGCTAGAAAATATCTTTCCTTCCCCACCTTTTTTGGATTCTATGTTATTATACTTTTTAATAATTCAGAGGAACCATGCTTTTAAATGGAATAATATTGAGTGTTTCTTCCCTTGTACAATTGGCACATCTTCAAACTTATAGTGGGTATATCCATTTTGCTATTCAACTATCAAAAGACTCTTTTCTTACGTTCCTTCATATCAAAATCATTACTGAATTATACTAGCTATTGTATAACTTTTCTTAAGTGCGTTCAACTTCTGAAACATCCATGAAATGTTGATGATTGGTTTCTCTGAGGATTTTGCTGCTTTGAGTTTAGGTTGTGGTTTGCACAAAGAAGTTTGTTAAAGGTTAATCATTCTAGCTTTGCTCAACACTGCATATGTAGAATTATGAGAAATTGACACTCCAGTCGAGCATCTTCTTCTTGGAGTTCAAGCACTGTGATTGATTCTATTATAATTTATACCATGGAAGAGTGAAATATGTCACATGTGCTAGCTCAATTGCAAGTATAACTCCAATGCATTCCAGAAACCCTGGCAACACATTTGAAAACCTAACAACAATCCAAACTAAAGAACCATTTGAATCCTTGAAATTACATTTAAAAAAATATATTTAACCCTCAATTTGCTATGTTTAAATTGTATAATGTACTTTACAGTTTGCGCATATATATTTTCTATAATCTTCACGTACAATGGCAAATCTACATAACTTGTAACGGATTACCCAGTATTCTTTGAAGCGGTGCTGTCTACATTCCAGCAACTCTATGAACTCTCTCAAACTGAAGCTAATGCAGCTGAAGCAAATTCAATCCCGTCCACCTGCCCATTTGTGTGCTATCAATGTATATTGCACGAAGAGCAGTCACTACAACATATACAGGATATGATGAAGCACATTGCACGACATGTAAGCTAATGACACCATCCGAAAGCATCTTGTGATTTCCGGTATCATAGTAAGTGGTCCATCTTACATGCATTATGCATCCTTGGTGCATGTCTGTCACAAGTGCTTTATCAATACACCAAAGCATATGAAAATAAAAAACCAAATTACCCAGCCCACCTCCACGCCAAATCTATCAGCACCCCAATCTTGCTTCTGCGCACCCTTGTACATTGTCCATGCCACCACATACAAGACAACCAAATCTGAACAAAAGCATTAAGCACATCTCAAACATAAATAGAAATATCCAATCTATTATGTACCGAAACATCACATTATAAATTGCGAATGTAATATGAAAATGAAAAGGCTAAGCTGAAAAAAAACTAATTAAAAAAAATTATATATATACATTAGAAACCAAAACTCTGAAGTTTAGCACACCCCTTCCTGATAATTCTCCTCCCAGACAATTGCTCTTAGTAAAAACAACGTGGACTCCAATTGATTTCGAATAATAGAAATTGCCAACAAAATCCAGTCTCTCCTCTCACCGCATCAAACCTGTTCAATAAAGAACAGACACACCAAAATCTTCAACATTATTCCTTTCAATTGTAAAATGGCATAGAAAAACTTCCAAATATAACATTTCTTGATATATACCAAATAGCATTTGTTCAGAAAATCATAAGGAATGAGTTTATTTCATTTGTTAGTTGGGATCTAACATGACTGCATGCATCATATGTACAAAAATTAAAGTAAAAAAAAATTAAAAGTACAACCAAGCGAGTACACCCTTGGAACCCACCAAATAAATTCCAACTCTTCAAACTAAGTTGGTAGCATAGATATTTTGCGAAAAATTGTTTACGAGTAGTTGAGTACCAAACAAGTGTTAAAAAATTTAGACAAAAAAGCATTGGAAAATGCCACCTCATTATTCACACCTAAAATCTGACCGATAAACAACTGGAAGGTTCAAGCGAAGCCAAATGAGATTGACAATTTACTTTTTCAAAAAAAAAATAATAAAGGATTTAGAGCATCATACTCCCCCAACCCCACTTCAATGAAAGGCGACAATGGACTGAGGTGCATAAAACTTATCGCTCCTTTCTAATTGGAGGCATCCATTAATAAAGATGGAATTGTTATTATTAATTGGTGTCCATGTATGCACAGCGACAATTACAGGTTCATTTGGAGAGGTAAGGGTGAACCGATGCTACTTATTGCAGATTAAGAAGCTTAGGTGCAAAGCTAGTATTCTACTGATCTTTCAATATATTCACCCACTCTGGAACTGATAACCTACTTGAATAGAACTTATGTTGGCACTTATATGTTTATATGGATAAGTACTCAGGTGTCATTAGTGTAATCTAAACTGAGAAATTAATGGAGTTTTTCTAAATTTTGCCCCAATCTTACATATTGTAGTACCGCTACCAAAAAATTAATGTGGGATTGAAATCTTGCAGTCCCCTGAACTAGATAACATTTTTCTTTAAGGCCCACTATTGCACTGCTCCTTTTGCTCAACTCCCTTCATCACTAATCTACACAGCCTAACCTCCCATGTCTCCCTTTCTTGTCTCACGTCTCCTAACTTTCATGAACTGCCCAATCTTGTGAAAAAAATTAAATATATGTAAGGACAAGGCTCTTCTCTCCTTTGAGCCTTATTAAAAACAAACAACAAAGATGAGAAAGAAACGGGTCATTAGAAGGCACTTGCCTCACCAGCAAAATTTGCCAACAGCATAGAGGATATTTAAAACTGGATGGCTGAGTTGACTCACTATATTTTCCTGCAAAGAGAATATTTAAGAGTATGATAGCATGGATAAGTGCAAATATTGTCATATAAAACTAGTAATTCTGTTAGTTTCTTTCACTTCCCCCTCTAGTTGCATCAGTCATGGGCATCCCACAACAATACAAAACCTGATTTCCCTTAGTATCCTACATCAATTAGAACACCCATCCTAGCAATCAAATTAATAAAGAATTCGACCTTTGGTCTCTAGAATAAGTATAGCATTCCCAATACTTGTCAAATTAAATGAAATTGAAGCTCTTTGTAGAGATACTTGCAGGTTTGAACCAATTATAACTCTTTTATCTGAACTCGTCTTGATCATCACGTTGGCTCTCATCATCTTTCAGATTTCTAGAGTTTCCTACAAACAATGTTAATACAATTGGTATAGATACTTGTTTCAATTGAATCAAAATCAACAAATTGACCTGTTCCATCGCAACGAATAAGCAAATACTAAGCATTGCTTGCGAATTTGGGACTTTCAATTTAAAATACTTGCTTCTCATGAAATCAGCCCACAATTTCAGAAATTCCATAGAGCCTTCATGTGGAAAGAAACTTATCACCATATGTTCAAAATTTTGCATTCCTAAGCCACCTACAATTACCACACACTCTTGTTACAATCTATACAGTTAAAACAACGTTATAACACCGATATAACTCTTAACGTGGGTGAACCGTTACGTCTTGACATTATCACTTTTGGTATCATGACTCCAATATAATGGCATTATATGATCATTATTGAGATAACGTTTTTCAATAAGGTTGTTTTAACGTTGTGTTCTAACACATAAAAAATAATAATAAATAAATAAATTCGCCTATTTCATTCTCGATTGAACCAGAACCCTAGACTCAAAGAAAAGACGAAGAATGAACAGAGTTTGCCGTTGCCAATCGATAAAGAATAAGACCTCGCCGGTCGACATAGAACGGGTAAAAAAAAAAGGGAAAAAAACGAAGAGTCGATCGCACTCTCTATTATGTTCTACTCTTTGTTGCAATCTCACTCTCATACGAAGGAAAAATGTTTTTATAATATTTTGATGTTTTTAAATTTAATGCTATGAACATGATTTATTTTTTGACTCTATAATACATTGAAAAATCATTAAGATGGAAAAATATGAATTTTAATAGAATAGAGAGTACAATGAGTAATTTAAACATGGTTTCCTGATGTACCTCTTAGAAATCAAATAAATAAAGAATTTATAACATTCAAACTTTCTTTAGAAAAAATCCAAATATCAACTAATTAAAAAGTAAATAAGAAGAAATTAGAGCACCTACCTGCTCCCCTTTCTGGATGAATCTTGATTGATATGTTCCAGTAAGACTTCTACAGAACACCATGTGAAACAGTCTTCAAGGCTCCAGGGATTGAATTCTTATTGTCATTCTCTTATTTGGCGCTGGCCCAAACATCTTCGATAAGACAATGAACAAAAACATACAAAAAAGTAAAATATAAATAAAGTAAAACCTTATTCCTCTTTCAATAAGAAAGCAAACACTAACCTCTCTTCCCCCTCCTCATTTCACAAACTTGAAATGGGAAACAATAACAGCAAGGAATTATGAACCCAAAGATAGTGGAAAATCTATTGAAGGAGGTCAGGAAAATTTTGAGTAAATTCACCTTCTCTTTGCTATCCTAATATTTGATTCCAAACCCCCAAAAGAGAAGTCATCACTCCTATTCATCGTTTCAAAGGTTCAATAGATAGGAAAATCAGTTCCCCTCCTTGGAGACTTGTAATCTTTGTAGACTTGTCTAGAAGAAGAGCGGAAACAGAACTCATCACGCCTCCATGAATTGTTTTCTCTTTTCTGGAGTTACTGTGCGCTAGGGTTGAAGAGGGAGAGAAGTTATTGAGGTGAGTAATCTAGGACAGTTTTGGGTTTTAACTTTTAATTTTCCATTGTTTTTAGGCGAACAAATTACCGAAGTAGATCAAGCGTACGACTTAAGGCGTTCAACAAATGAACGTTGTAGCATACGCAAATACATCCAATTACAACTTACCTTGAGATGTGTGCACAATGTGCACGGCCTCAATGATCCATATCTTAAAACCCATATTTGTTGTAGTGAGTAATGATTAAGCTCAAGCAATCGGAAGGTCCAGTAGATAGGTAGACACTCAAGGAAACTAACGCAATGGAGACATTAACTGATATTATCAGATTTTGCCGAAGACACAGTTTTGATTGGTGAGTGCCACTTATAAAGTTACATGAAAAGAACTAGAGAAATGGGTTTAGAACAGACCTTGATTTTGAAAGAAAGTAATCCATTCCACATCATTTTTACTACTGCAAATTTGCAATCAATTTGAAGCCAATCCATTCAGTTTTTGAAGGTTATCTGCAAAACAAGGAGGTAAGCTTATCACTACACAAATAAACATATATAAAAATTGCAGGCAATTGTGAGAATCGAGGAGACCTGTTCAAATCCCTGTTACAGTTTGCACTATTGTGCGTATATGATGCAGACGCAAACTCCCTTGAGCAGTGTGTAAACAGGTTTGCCAATTTTGCCAGTGTAACCAAACCTACTAGACAAAATTTGGAAACTATGGCATGTTAAATAAACAAATATGCACATGATAAAAAAAGGACTATTTCCATAGAATTGTTTGTATTGAGTATATATGCATCCCCAGTTTATCAGTGTATTTTTATTCTCTCTACAGAAACTGAAATTGGTTGAAAGTTGACATACCTGACATAATAATGGTAACATACAAATTATCACCAATAGTCCTTACAAGAACAAAATCCATCTCTGAAATGGTGGAACCTATTCTTATCCCTCACGATTATCTCTCTTTGAAACAACTTCGATATATACTTCAGAGCAGCATGACAATCCATACATGTTTGAAGGTTCTTCACCACCCGAATTGGCTTTCCTGGTGGAGTGCTCATAAGACCAAAAGCCACAGCAATCCTCTCAGTGTGATATCTTACTGCACTCTCTTTCTCCTCTTCATCTATGTCATGGAGCACAGAGGTAACATCTGGTTCATGCCCCAGCTCTCTTAATCTACTAGCAATGTCTTCTAAAAATAAATTAATCTTAGTAAATTGTGGATGTGAAGTATCCCCAATGATAAATTCATGGACAACATTGTCAACCTCGATTGAACTACAGCCAGGAGTTTTACGAACTCCCTTTGCAACCATCATCTTCCTGCATATCTCTACATCATCCCACCGCTTTAGCGATGCATACACATTTGACATGAACACATAGTGTCCTCCATCACTGGGATCCAACTGTAGAAGTTGTTTAGTAACTTGCTCACTTAGCTTGGTATCTTTGTGGATTTTGCACGCTCGAAGCAAGCTTCCCCACACTACCATGTTCGGTGCCATGGGCATGGCCAATACAAGCTCTACGGCCTCTTCAAGGAACGCAGCTCTGCCAAGAAGATCAACCATACAACCGTAATGCTCGATTCCAGGCATAACTCCATAAACATCATGCATCTGAGAGAAATAATGTCTACCCTCAGATATCAAGCCCGAATGGCTACACCCACTCAAAACCCCAACAAAAGTAACCCCATCAGGTTTTATCCTATGAACATTCATCTCAATAAAGGCATCAATAGCTTCCTTGCCGTAACCATGCATTCCTAATCCTACAATGACAGAATTCCAACAAAAGACATTCTTAATAGGCAGTTCATGGAAGATACTAAATGCAGCCTCTAAACTTCCACACTTGCAGAACATATCTATAAGGGCATTGCCTAAGACAACATCAAGTTTGAAGTTTCGCCTTCTAATGTAAGCATGAATCCAAAGACCCATATCCAAAGCACCAGTATGAGCACAAGCAGATGATAAACTGATCAAGGTAACTTCATTAGGCTTCACACACTCTGCTTGCATTTCTCGAAATGTGGAAATAGCCCTGCTATACTCCCCAAGTTGAACATACCCAGAAATCATAGTATTCCATGTTACTGTGTTCTTTGCATGTCCCATACGATGAAACAACTCCCTAGCCACAACCAACTCACCTACCTTACAGTACCCATCAATCATTGCGTTCCACGAAACCAGGTCTTTGACTGGATTCTGATCAAAAATTAAGCGAGCCGAACCAATATCACGCGCTTTTGTATAACAACTTATCATGGAATTCCAAGAAGATGGGTTCCTTCCAGGCATATCATCAAACAACTTACGCGCATCAGTAATACGGCCATGCTTCCCCAACGCCAAAATCATAACATTATGTGCCACAACATCTCTTTCAGACATTTCATCAAAAAATTGTTCTGCTGAGCTCAAATCTCCAACTTTTGTGTAGAAATCAAGCAACCCAGTTTGCAAAAACAAATCAAAATCAAAACCCGATTTCAAGATTTGACAATGGAAAGACTTACCGACCCTCTTTTCTGTAAGAGAAGCTGAGGCTCGGAGAAGCATAGAAAATGTGGTCGTTTCAGGGGGCACATTTTCACGAAGCATACTGTTATAAACCCCCAGAAATTCATGACTAAAACCGGACTCTATGGACGCCCGGATGATTGTATTCCATAAAGTCGGATTGGGACTAGGTAGATTCTGCAATAGAAGCAATGTGTAGTCAACTCTACAAGACCGATAGCAGGAACTGAGAAAAGCGGTGAGCAGAAGAGGATGTGTGTGGAGATAAGCATTAGTGAGTATCCGAGCGTGGATTTGCTGTAATTGTATAAGGTTGAAGAAAGAATTATGGAGATGAAAGATCAGATTATCTGTGAGAGACGGGAGATTTCTAGCAATCGAGTTCATCTATTAGAAAATGGCAAAGTTCATCTATTTGAAATGAACACAGCCCCTTCTAATTGAAATGAACAGGTTCCATCTATTAGAGTAGCATGGGGCAGTGAAAAAATATCAGAATTTGCAAAGCTGCAAGAGAGAACAAAGAAAAATCAATGATAATATTCTTCAAACCCCTTCACTTCAATCATTAAAAATTACTCAAATCTTTCAACGTGGAATCAATTTCAATAAGAGTATTCAAAGAATGGATAAGTATTGGTATTAAATATACTTAAAAGACTGCATTTGAATCACTTTGAATTTGGTAAACATGGACTAATGCATACATTTCTTGTTCTGAAAATATGAAAAAAATGAACTGCACCCTCTCACATCTAGATGGAACTAAAGTGCAAGAGCATTGAATATATACCACAATCCAACTATCCATGAAACATCATAAGTCATAACATACAAAAATAAAAGTGTATTAGATAGCATCCACATACATACGTCATAATCGCTTACAAAACCAAATTAAGATAATGGCTATCTAACTCAAACGAAGCATACTTTTCATGGCGTGCAACTGCTGCTCCTCTTACGAGTTTTGACTTATGCATCCCTGTGAAGAGATATAAGATGAAGTAGGCATCTCTTATGAAGTGGTTCACGTGTACGGTAGAGAAATACATTAGTATGTGGTGGGCTTAAAGCAATACAATTTGTATATGGTGGGGAGTACAGCATAGGATCTATCATAGCAAAAAAGAGCTTGTGCAGTGAGGATCATCCTGATAACTTAGCTTATCATAAGTGGCACTGGCAAGCTAATGGTAATAGGTGAGAATGAAGGAGAAATTTCCCACTTGGTCAAAGGGACGAACAAGAATTTATAAATAGAGAATCGGATTAATAGAGACAATGAAAGTCAAGGAGGGTACATAGCAGACAGATAAACTATCCTTGATTCCTTGTAAGGCTACTAAGGCATACATTAATGATATGAACTAGACAACTTCTGATTACCAGGAATGCCCTCAACTCATCCAATTATCTCAACCTCACTGAAATAGAAGGTGATAGTTTTGGAGGTTGTTTCATCATAATTTGCATATGCCCTATCCCAAGTACCTGGAATATTGAGTCTTTATTTAACATATGACATGGCTCTACTTCTGATCGAAAAATCCCAACATGCATCAAGCTGATTGTCATTGCTACTTTTATCTGCCTTCTCGCCAAAACCTAAGCAATTTTGAAACATTTTTCTTTTGTTATTTTTAACTTAGTTCGTTTCTTGATTTCCCTAGTACTCAAACGACAGAGCCATACCTTAACCAATAACCATATAGCGCCAATTTGCCAGTGTGTCAATGTTCTCTCGTGAATTATTCTTTTTCCTTCATTAACTAAGGGATTAAAATCAAACAATATGGTTAAGGACATTGAGAGGGCCTTCTTTTCTTTAACAAAAACCATTGAGGTAAAAGGCAGAGGAAACCAACCATAAAAAACATAAAACCATAACAATCTAAAGAGGCACATTCTCCTAGTCCAGTTTTGGCTATTTTAGAAGGTTTGGTTCCTACATTCTGTTGGGAAAGATCCTAATATGCTCAGGGATTGTACTCTTGTTCTACAAGTGTGATCTCTCTTTCGAAAGAAAGATCAAATCTAAGTTTGGATAATAGGTGGAGAATGGATTTTGTGGCCCTTCACTACTATGCAACAAGGAACCCCAATACCATATTTGTTGGTGGGGTTTGTCCTAGTTGGTTGTCTCACATTAAATCTCATGTTCGCAATTCTCTTCTGCCTTTCTTTTATTCCAGCATGCACACCATCTTCCCCAATTGACTTAATTTCTCCCCTAACTAATATCATTTGATCAAACACCTTCCCTGCACTATCATGGCAAGTAAAAGGCATACTCTTTCCTCAACATCTTCCACTCGACAAGCATTGAATTCATCCGTTTGAAAGCAAAAGATCAACTAGTTCCACTTTTTACCGCATAAAACAAAGGTTAATAGTCTTGAAGAAGTTAACACCAAATTTGGTTATAGATAGGAGAGCTCTCTGAATAACACCTTGCAGCTACAGATTCACTATTGGCACCATCAACTACTTGGAAACCAAATCAATCAATCAAACAAACGCTGAAAGACAAATATTTCAAACATTTCGATCAAAATTGCCTCCAAATTAGTTATCAATAGAGGCTGTAAATCAAGATCAACGCATGAAACAACAATCAAAATAAAAGGGATAGTTAGGTTTTTTTTTTTTTCAAAATCAAAGCGATTATATGTGAAGGAACTAGATCTTCTAAATGGCTTGGATGAATCTTACATTGAAAGGTGGAGAAAATCACATCTGAGGTGGATTCGACCTTAGTTCGTGAGTCGAGCACAGAGAACATGAGAGATTGGTAGAGATGGTGACCGAAATCCAGATGGAGAGGGAAACGGTGGCGGAGAGATTGCAGAGGACCAAAAGATGCAGAACCAAGGGCTTTACATAATTTTTTCCACTTCTAAGCCCTTTTGTTTAAGTTAGGGTGGGCCAGAATCCATTTAAATTCGGTTAACTGACGGAACCGAATCGAAATATGAGTAGAAAGATAATAATTTAAATCGAATCGAACTGATTATAAACGGTTCGAAATCAGTTTACGATTTTGAACCGACCGATTTATAACCAAACCAACCGATTAATTATATATAAATAACTAAAGAAGTGGTAGATGTCAATACCTGATTAGTGCAACAAATGCACTGCAGTACACCCTGTTGCACTGAATCACTCCCTTCTCTCAAAGTTTACAATTTTGGGCTAAAAATTGAGTCTATAAAAACATTGGGCATGTAAAAAATTGGACATGTTTTAATGAAAGTCTTTCAAATGCTTGAGCCTGAAATTTCGGCCCAACCGAATCGAACCGATCCAAAATTCGGTTCAACCGAATTCATTGGTTTACAAATACAAAATTCGGTTTCGGTTTGGATTTTGGGCAAACCGAATGAAATCGGTTTGGGGCTCAAAACCGAACCGAACCGACATTGCCCACCCCTAGTTTAAGTTTTTTATTTGAAAAAAAAATTATTTGCACTTTGCCCCCTATTATAAATAGTTAATTAATAAGTAGACTCATCATTAATCATTGTTGCAGTTACCCCTTGACGAGTGGTCAACGTCTACAGAGCGTCAATTTTCAAAGCAGATTACCAAAATGCCCCTCAGAATCAAAGGCTGAGATTGAATCTTTCGTATCTCGAACATCTCAACTCGAAGAAAATCCAACAATTGATTTAAAAAATCTTTCATCTTAAACAACTCATCTCGAGAAAAATCTAACGGTCCAAATTTAATAGTACACACATCTCTAAGATTGGCCATAGGATTTTTCTCGAGATGAGATGTCGAGATACGAAAGATTCAATCTCAGCCTTTGATTTTTGAGGGCCATTTGGTAATCTGCTTTGAAAATTGACGGGCTTTGAACATTGACCGCTAGTCAAGGGGGTAACTACAATAGTGATTAATGATAAGTCTACTTATTAATTAGTTATTTATAATAGGGGGCAAGGTGCAAATTACCATAACAAAATTAGACAATGGGGGTAGGCATCTCGTTCCCATCTCGAGTGGGAAGGGATCTGGATGGAGATTTTCAACCTCACTCATCCCGTCTCGTCCAGAATTTACTTATTTAATATAAATATTTTTTTAATCAAACTCTTCTTTTAAAGAAAAGTTTAGGATGTGTTAAAACTAAATCAAAACAGTACTGCATGAAATTTTACTTGCTTGACAAAGATAAAAACTTCAATTTAGATAATTTAGGTCAAATAGAACATAAGAAAATTTTATGTTTTTTCACATTTTAAATTGGTTATAGAAAAATTATTCTTGTAGAAAATAAATGCAAATGATGATTTGGGTTAGTTTTGCACTATGAGTTATATAGGTGTAAAACATTGTTCTTAATTGTATCTTGAATAATATTTCAGCTCTTGCAAAGGCTCTTTCCATCTCTCATCATTCACTTGACAAACTTAATTTCATTCTAAGCCTCCACAAATTTTATATGACATTTAATATTGTTACGATGAAAGTTATATGTACATAAATTTAACATTATTAGTGTGTGAGCAATGTGAGATGAAATTCTTTTGTTATTTATGTTACTCTTGTCCCTTCCCATTTGGGATGGGATGAGGTTTATCCCGTTTTGTTATAAAATTCTTTTGCACTATGAGTTATGTAGATGGAAGACATTGTTCCTAATTATATCTTGTATGAATGATATTTCAGCTCTTGCTGAGTCTTCTTCCATCTCTCATCATTCACTTAACAAACTTATTTTCATTGTATGCCTCCACAAAATTTATATGACATTTAATATTGTTACGATGAAAGTTTTATGTACATAAATTTGGCATTACTGGTGTGTGAGCAATGTGAGATGAAATTCTTTTTTTATTTTTCATTGAATGACTATTTAATACGTGTTCATCCCATTACGTCTTTTCCCATCCCGAACCAGTTCAGGATGGGACGAGATCAAGATGAAGTTTATCCTATCCTGATCTCGAACGAACGCGATGGGATAGGGATGAGGTCTATCTCGTCCCATGCCCACTCCTAATGGGGGGAGTGACTCTCCTCCAATAAGATGTTTGAAAAAAAAAGGACGTCGAGAATCAATTAGAGGATTTGCATTTTGCATCTTGTTCTATAGTCAAACTCACTTTTTGCAAATTATATAAGTTCATGTGCGTTCACTACCTAATAAAATCAGGACACCCAATGTACCTGGGAGGGGAGCCCAGCCCATCTAGTAAATAGCATAGTTAGGAAAGAGCAAGTGTGGAACACATTCTTCCTCTAGTAAAATCTTTTCATCTATATGACAAAGTAAGGAGAGATGTATCACACGAGGAGCGCCTTGGGGTTGACCGCCTTCCAGCTACCGTTGAATTGTGTGTTCAAGTTGGTGTTGATTTCGCAGAATACCCTACAAGGCAACTGGTGTTCTTTGTTTATAGTATTGCAGGGATGAAGGATTTCGAGCTGAGGTTTCCTAAAGGTGATTCACCAAGCAAGGATATAAATGAATTTGGCTTTTGGGAAAAGAACAAGAAGCCATGAATGCTTAATCGAGTTCCAGTTTTTTCACTTGATGACATCTGGGGTATGTTTCATTTGACAACATTTTTACTTTCTTATTTATTCAATTGAACAAGATGTATGTAACAATGAATTTGGTGCCAAAACAACAGTAAATTGGAATATGAATGATTGAGCATGAACATATGTTTTTGTCATGCCCCAAATTTTGAGTAAACGAATTCCTTATATTCATGTAGGATTATCCGATTTTTCAAAAGTCGAGCATGAAAATTACCTCAAAATATGGCAATAGTTTGTTGGTGTCTGCCACTTACAAAAGGAATTTCTCTAACCTCGCTTGAACCTTATTAGTCCTGAAAATAAAGCTAGTTAGCTACACTCCAAGTGAAATGTTTCCAAAAAGTCAAAACTCACTTGGGTCGGCAATTAAGCTTGTATGAGAAATCTTTATTTCTAAAATCAATAATTTACATATGATAACGTGAATTTACATGCAAAAGAAAATAACAACTAAAAACTTATAGTTACGCAACGAGGCAAACGTGTCATTCTAATAAATTCATATTGTATTTAATGTAAATATTTATTTTAACTATCCTTACGTTGTGGAGTTTGAACATGACAATTCTGATCTGCAGACTTGTCATCTTGCACGAAAGGGTTAGAAACAAACAGATGAAAATTCTCAATTTCTCACTGCATCAGAATTTTGTGATTTCTAACCAAACCAATCAGAATTTGGCAAAACTCAAAGAAGAAAAAGTGTATAAAACGTTGTCCTTTGCTATAACTTTTGAAACTAGGAAATTTGAGCAATCAAATGGCCTCAAAAACTCAATTTCCTACAAACTATATAGTCTGCTTAAAACCCGCATAACTCACTGTAGGTGTAGAATTTCGAAAATATGTTTTTCACAAAAAAAAAAGTCCATAATTGTATTCTTTACATAAATAGAAAAATTCATACCAAACCGAGTCACCAATTGGTCAGAATTTATCAACTAAGAATGTCGTGTCCATTCCTTATTTATCTTAAAACAAATTATTCATTTTTAATAACTTTATCACCTTAGACTATACCACATTGGCACCACCTCCATACCAAACATACATGTTTGTATGTCTCTCTCATATAAAGGAAAATTTATTCATCATCCATACCTAAGTGACAATATCACATACGGACATGCATCAACAAAAACCCCTAACTATATTAGTATAATAAAATCCATTCTTGGGCTTTCAATGCGCTAATGAGTATATAATAGTGCACTCTTAACATCGTTTTTCTAAATTTAATTGTTAAATTATGTGGTTAATTCAAGTGATTTTATAATAACTTTCTACTTAGATACATAATTTCAATTTTGATGTTTGGCAGAAATTCTAATGGTATCCTAAGGAGAAAGAGTGACATAATGTCACGCGCAAGGCTCAATCGCTAAAAATGGAAATCCGGTGTAACAAGGATTTTTTGGTCAAAGCCCATTAAGGAAAAAAAAAATGCATTAAGAAGGAGAAGAGAAGGGTTGTGTTTGGAAAAAAAATTGTGTTTGAGGGAGAGAATTTGTAGAATGTTGTTGTTGTTGTTGTTGATTCAATTGTCGTAGTTGTTGATACGAATGTTGTGTTGTTGTTGATTCGAGTGTTCTTCTATCGCTGAGTTGTTGTCGATTTGTGTGTTGTTCTTATGCGCGTCGTTAAGTTGTTGATTTGTTGCGGTTGAGGACGACTGAAACATCAATTGATCAACACTCTAATCATCAAAGATATGTTTATTTTCTCATCTATCCAATGGTTTATTTGAATAACAAATTTACTTGCATTATGTGTAACTAAATAATTTAGTTAGGGAGAAATTGAAGCCCTAGTTATGATCCTTTAACGATTTCAACGTGCCTTGCTACAACTATTTTTATGATGCTTAATTTCTGATTTTATTTCAACCTTTACATAAACTATGTTTATACTTGATCACCATATACATGATTTCTATGGAGATTGTTACATGGGTAAATTTAGATGACCGAGTTATGTGCCTATGCTAAATGACAAAAAGAGTCGAGTAAGGTCAGTTCTTGAAATTAATAAACACGAATGACCGAAATAGATACCATGTTTTGGGTTTTTTGCTTTTGTCAATTTCCATTTATTTATGCATCCTTAAGGTGCAACTTAGTAGGTACCATGCTAAATACCTTGAGAATGAAAAGAGTTAGAGTAGACACTTATGCCTAATTCGTTGTATAAGAAAACTAATAGCTTAAAGAGTAGACACCCATGCCCTTAGGTTGGCAAAATTTGAGCATTGGAATTTATTTTGTATCATTATGCATGTCGTTGTTCAAAGGAAAATGACTAGTAGTGGATATCAAATCCCTAACTTGTTTTCTCATTATTTGAATTATAGTGTTACATTTATTATCATTTAAACATCATCTTTGTTTTCAGTTTAACAATTATTTTTTTCATATTCAATTATATATTGGATTTCATTGAAGTAGAAGTGTTACAAAATATATTTTAAACACAATTAATCTAATCCTCGTGGGATTGATATCGTTCTTGCTATCTATACTAAGTGTTTGATCTTGTACACTTGCCAGTTAAATCTTACATTTTCACAAAATATTGGTAAAGTCTCATGTCATATTTTTATAAATAAATAATCAAGATTCTTTTAGGCATTTAAAAAATCACCCACTTTCTGCAGGACCCAACTCGAATGTTATTTAGTTTTTCTTTAAAAATGGGTGTCTTACTATGCAAAACCCAACCTGGGTTACTTAGTTTCTCTATTGGAGAGGGAAAACATAAACAATAAGAAATGTGGTAGTTCTAAAGAATATAAATTAATGAGGTTACATATTTATGAACTCAAGATTATACGTGTTGTCTATTGTGTATCCCAAAATTCTTACATAATGATCATTTGTCATTATAACAATTCAACCCATTCTTTTAGGGGACACAACAATTTTCATGAACAAATCTAAATTCAAATATATCCAGTTAGGTTATTGCGAGGTAATTACAAAGCATCTTATCAGATACTAAACTCATTGTATCTATATAAATTCAATCATGTAAGCATGTAACTTATTTGTGTGATGATAGGACATTCTTCATATTGCATGGACACAGTTCATAAATTACATAAACATGTCACATTTAAATATTTTATGTTGTGATATGCCAAAACAACTCAAGATAAAAATAATTTGAAGAATCATCATGAGTTTGATGATGTTGTAATAAATACTTTCAAATACTGAGAAATAAATACTTTCGTAAATGCATTATACATATAAGTATAAGGAAATAACTGAAACAATTCATAAATAACTACAATATTCTAATTAAATCGAATGAATAAAGTTGTTAAATCTTAACTAAAAATTAATTATATATAACCAACATTCCTAGGAATGTTAGAAGTTAACACCATGTTATAAGCCACACATTGAAACATCCTGACTCGTGATTTTCATATTACGTATGTGGGCATACGCTTGTGACTCTTGTGAATTGCTAATATACTATGGTATTCCCTTTACCTTTGGCACTTAAATTCAATCTGAGGCTTTAAATGTGTGATGGTTATAGTTGGTTAGAGCATAAAAGTTTTTTTTTTAAACTTATTTCTCCAAACTCCCTCTTTGTAATCTATTAGATCTTTATATTTGGGTAAATCTCAGCTGTCTTTTATCACCAAACTTCCTATAGTATATTGCCCGTGTCGTTGGCAGGATAAAAAGTGAGTCGTGGCAATAGGTCAAACTCAGTTAAAATTTAAATAATTAGAAAAAACACATTTTAAAACCGTCACAAATAATTCTCCCAAATTTTTGATTTTCCAAAATATGGAGTTCATGTACTTAACACCCTTGCCACCATCCCCAATTTCGACCTCAATAAGTTTTGAAGTACATGCCTATTCTAAGTTTAAAATATATAATATAAATTTTAGGGTTAGAATCGGTCAAAATTTGATTCAGTTGGGGGAAAAATTCAAATGTCATGATTGAATTCTTCATTAAACCTTGAATTCACCAAAACATGAAGTTCATAATTTTTGTTTAAATGTGCATTAAGATGAGATGATCGACTAATTTCATTTATTTGAAAAATATTAACGACATGAAATACATTATACATTATTTAGCAATAAAATATATATTTTTTAATTTTTAAAGTTTGTATTGATCATTGGTTTCATTAGAAAATCTTCAAAATGCATTCCAACGATACCAAGTTTAGCAAAATTCGACGATCAAGTAAGTAGTTATGACAATTTTAATTTTGAGAAAAAACTTACAAAATTTTATCTCCCCTCCTCATATACATTCCACTAACTTTTTTCATAAATTTTCATTTTCTTTGTCCTTATAGTTGTGTCATATTCACAGACATGCCATTATAGGAAATAAATCTCAGCCCTCAACATATTTCTCAATTTTTAATCATAGCCATTTTTTATCTCCAATTCCTTAAAACACCATTCCGATTTGTAAAATAGATAACTATAAAAATATTGATTAAGATATAAAGTTTGTACATTAGAAGTGGGCCACAATCAGCACAGTAACTAAAGTCATCAATAGTGCACAGGAACTAAAGTCGCCAACAACGCATCACAAAAACTAATGTCTCTGTGATCTGTAACTCCAATAGTGCTTGACAGTGAAAGTCAATTTAAGAACTAAAGTCACATTGTGGGAAAGACACCTTTAACTTTACAATCTATGTGGAAAGAATATGGGTACCTCTAGTGGTTGAATATTTTTGATGTATGAGAAGTTAATCTCAAGTTAAATTGTCTTCTTCCCTTGCTTCTCATGACTGTAATCACAATTGCCCTTAGAAAAGAATGAGATTCAAATAAGTAAAAGGTGTGAAAAGATATTCAAGGTGTGAAAGATAAATAAGAACACAGGGTAACAAAATAACATATGTTCAAAATTTTAAAATTTGTGTTATGAAGTAAAAAAAAAAGTATTAAGAAAACTCACAGTTGCTCTTTCTTCTTTTTTTTCTTATTTCTTCTTCACTGCATCCCTTGTTTTTCTTTTTTTTCCAACCCATGTACGGCTGGAGAGAAACAACCCTATTTATTTTTAACCCTATCACTACTTTAATGAAAAGAAAAGTGACCCAAGTCAAAATCTTAATATTGGGTCCAATCCCAAACTTTCTATTTGCACATATTCTAAATAATTATTTAATCTAACTAATAGAAGTCGCCATTTCAATAATAGAAATGTTATATTAAGCTAAGAAATTTATAGCTGGCACTAGAGTAATAATTTTATTAACCAATGAATAATTTATGAACAAGAAACTTGCGATATTATCCAAATATTAATTTTGTCGAAGTGAAAAAATAGATAAATACAATTGATGTAATTTAAAAATACGTGGTCGTTACATTATATACACCTTAAATGAAATCTCTTCCTGAGATTCGAAAGGTAAGAGAGATAGTTAAATTTCTAAGAATACAACTTGGCAAACATAATAAATCAAATGAGAAATTATTCAATTTTTATATTCACAGAGAAATTCCACATCTTACAAAGTAATGCACCAAATATGCATAGACACGAGACTACTACATGTGTATATCTATATTATTTTTACAAGAGCACAAAAACTAGGGACTTGAGTTATGTTAAGTGTGTTAAGCATGAGAATGGAAGAGTTTTAATGCAGGATCAAGCTATTTTAGATAGACGAAGGAATTACTTTTGGAACATACTCAATGTAACACATGTAGAGGAATTAAACTTGGAGGGGTATGCTTCACAGGAAGTGAGACATCGTGTGTTTCATTGCAGAGTTAGTGCCACAGAAGTGAGAAAATCTTTAAAAAAAAATGAAGACATGGAAAACAGTTGGACCGGATGATATACCATTTGAAGCGTGGAAGTGTCTGGGAGAAGTTGGTATTCAATGGCTAACTAGGCCCTTTAATAGGATTTCAGAAACTAGAAAAAAAAATTCAGATTCGTGGAGGCATAGCATTGTGGTACCAATTTATAAGAATAAATGAGATATTCAGAACTGCTCAAACTATAGAGGAATAAAGCTTATGAGTCATACGATGAAACTTTGGGAGATGGTTAAAGAACGAAGACTTGGGAATTTAACCACACTTTCAGATAATCAATTTGGATTTATGCTGAGTAGGTCTACTGTGGAGGCCATCTTCTTGCTTAAGAAAATTATAGAAAAATATCGAGAGGAACGTAAGAGTTTGCATATGGCTTTTATTGATTTGGAGAAAGCTTACGATATGGTCCCTAGGAAGTTAATTCGTGGGTGCTTGAAAAGAAGAAAGTGTTTCAATGTTATGTCGATATCGTTAAGGATATGTATGAAGGGGCTGTAAAAAGTGTTCGCTCAGTTGGTGGGATGTTCATTTAATTCCCAGTGTTAGTAAGACTACATCAAGGGTTGGCCTTAAGTCCATACCTCTTTGCTTTGGTCATGGATGAGTTGACGAGACATCTGCAAGAAGACGTACCTTGGTGCATGTTATTTGTATATGATATTGTCTTAACTAATGAGACTAGTGAAGATTAGATCAAAAATTAGATAGGTGGCGGGAGGCTTTAAAGAGTAAGGGTTTTAGAATTAGTCATTCGAAAATGGAGTATCTAGTGTGCAACTTTGATTGTGAATCACGAGGGAGGAGTAATGCAATTGAGATCGAAGGCGTGGAGGTCCCAGAGTGTGAGGTTTTTCGAATCTAAGATCTACAATTCAAAGAATGGGGCAGTTATAAAAGATATAGACCATAGAATTAAAGTTGGTTGGCTGAAATAGAAAATGACGTCAGGAGTATTATGCGATAGAAGGATGTCTGCAAGGCTAAAAGGGAAATGTTATAAGACAATTATTCGACCAACCATGCTATATGATTCAGAATGTTGGGCTACTACGGGACAACATATGCATAGGATGGCAGTAGCAAAAATGTGTATGTTAAGGTGGATGTGTGGTAAAACGCGTAAGGATAAAATTAGGAATGAAAGAATTGTGAGGTACTTAGGTGTAGCACCCATAGAGAGGACAAAATTAGAGAAATGTGTTTAACTTGGTTTGGTCACGTGCGAAGGGGACCAAGCACGGCGCCAATTAGAAAATGTCTAGATTGTCAAGTTAATGAAGGGTATAAGCGCAGGGGACGACCGTTGAAAATTTGGATGAAGGCGGTGAATGAAGACATCCTTGAGCTTGGATTAAGCGAGGATATGTAGGAAGACCGCATTGCTTGAAGAACCAAAATCCATGTATCCAACTCCAAAAATATCGGGAATGGGCTTTGTGATAACGCTTAACACAAAAATAATAAATAAGAACTTTGTTTACAAAAATATTTATTAAAGTCATTGAAAAAGTATGGGTGTTACAATGTTGCAATGGTCACAAATGTTTTCCCTATTTATTCTTTCTGTTTTGTTCTTATTTTGGTGGATCTGAAGAACTGAACCATGTTGAACTTTGATAATAGCTATTAGAAAATGTTGGTAACTAGTATTCAATCATTCGTATGAATATATGTTTGCAAATAGTTTGGACTTTCGAGCTTGTGTAGGAGTTGGTGTACAAGGCATGAAAACATGGACGAAAAAAAAAACTACGGTTTGGAGCCTTAAACTTATGCAAAGATGTCATGTCCAAAGATGTGGATACTGTCCTGAGGTCCAAGTAGGTCCCAAGGAGCATAGGGTAAGAAACTACCAAACTTTCAAGCACCAAATGAGGGATGGTTATCATGCATGGCAAGAAGCTACCATTGAAGAAGGTACAAGTTTATTTTATTAATAGTTGGGTTCACGATTTGTGATCGAGGTGTTGCGAGGATGACAAGTTGCATGTACACGGAAGTAGTTATTTCATTAATACTTGGGTTTGCAATGTCTGCTGTGAGGATGACAAGTTGTATAACACCTATAGATTTTTCGTTTGTTTTATTTGCTTAATTTCAGAGTTTTTGAAATTTATTTCAGTAGTGTAAATTATTTTGATTTAGTTTCATTTTTAATTTTATTTCTAGAATTTTAAGGGTGGTGTCCTTAGAAATTCACTGGGGTGAATAGCCACCCACTAATAAAAAGGTGTTTCCCTCATTTTTCCTTTTTTCTTCTTCGCGCGTGAAAACAAAGTTTGTTCCCCCTTTTCTTCTCTGGCAAAACTCGGCTGCAACCGAATGATTCAGCGAGTTTCTTTGCCAAATCTCCTCATCTCTTCTTCCTTTCTATTCCTCTTCCTTCCCTCGCCCTCCCCGTTCAATTTTCCTACCAAAAAAAAAATCATAATGCGGTAGTGATAAGCTCGATCAAAGCAGTTGGAGATCGATCGAGCAACTCCACGTCGATCAGTCTCTCAAGTGGTGTTTGTTGGGGCTCGAAGACCATACATGCAGACGTGATTGGAGGTTGGCTGAAAAAATCATAGATTTGGAGTTTTTTTTAGAGATAGGGGTCGTCGGCATCAATTTCAGGTTGTGATTGCGCGTGTAAGCTTCGATTCTCGGTTCAACAGTGTTGAGGGCATTGTTCAGGCCAGTCTCTGGCCTGTTCACTGTTCGGAGAGGATCAAACCGGCGTTAGGTGGTTTTTGGAGAGCTTTAGCTGGAAGTTTGGCTTCATCGGAGTGATCGACGAACCTACGTCTTCGATAAGCAATTTTCCAATCTTTCATTGGACTGTTCCTGTTATCTTTCACGTTGAATAGTTTGCTCATTGTTGGGTCTGTCTTTGAAGTTTTGGGGAGCTTCGGTCGGTAGGCTTTGGGTTCTAAAAACCCATTTCGATGAGGTGAGTGTAACTAAAATATTAATTTGGGAAATATCTATTTAAAATTTTTGAATTAAATTGCTAAATTATGTCTGTGATTGAACCCAAGTTAGGGATTTGACCCTTATGAGGTTTTGGAGATTTTGATTGTTATGTTGGTTCCTTTGTGAATGGATTTATGGCCTGAGTTTTTCTGAAATCATGATATATGAATGTAATGAAATAATGGTGGAATGTAATGTGGTTAGACTTTGGCATAACACCATTTGGGCTTATACGCTGTGTTTTAGATTCTGCATTGTATGACACAATCGGACTAGGGTCTAGAGTTAATGGATCTAGTCATCTGCTTTTTTACCCAAGAAAAAAATATTTCTATTTTGCATAGTCCAATCATTCATCCCCAAGAATTTATACAATAAATTTGGTAGGTTGCTAGTATAGTTTCCTATCCACGATTATGCTAGCTATTTTACTGGAAGAATTTCACTGGAATACGGTAAAAATTCCTAGGATGAGTAGAAACGTAAAAAGTGAGTAAGATTTTTACTAATTTGTTTATGTCCGAAGTAAGAAACATTCGAATTGGATTCATATCAGTGGATCTCTCTTTAATCATTCATTGAGTAATTAATCACTACAAGTGAGGGAGATAAACGATTTAAATAACGAAAGATCCAATATTTAAAAATGGTATCTAGAATGACATGAAAAGTGGAAACAACACCAGATATAATTTGATTATTATGATAAAATCCAAAATCCTTGTAGACAAAATCAATCATTAGTTCCCAACCGTGGGGCGATTGGAATCCAATACATAAATCAGTTAACAAAAGAATAGAAAAAGTTTTTATTGTATCGTTTGTCAAGTCTTGAATCTGTATGATCGTTGGACTCGATAGACTTTATTGTTGTGATTTGGGTCATATTGGGACCCTATTGTAATCGTGGACTTGTAAGGATTGTTTAGTTTATTATTGTCACACATCTATTGTGTTAGACTTTGTATAGTCTCGTAGTACATGCATGTTGATATTAGTGTGTTTTTACCGCACTATAATGTTAGTTGTGTCGATGCTTTAGAGTTTGCTCGCATCGTGAGTTTGATGGTGCTTTGAGATCACGCTCACATTTAAGTAATGGACATTTCACATTTAAATATTTTATGTTGTAACGAGAGGACTTGCAACAGTGGAGTTATATGCCCAAACAACTAAAGATTGGAAGGATAAATTTGTCGAGTGAAGAAAGACATTTGTAATAGGAGAAGACATCAGCATGTAATATGATTCTTCAAATTATTACAACTGGCACACAAATGTAATTTTTTTTTTTTTTATATATATTAGAACATATGTAACTTTGAATTTTGACTTTCAATTTTAATAAATGTCACAATTTGAACATGTGAACTCACTATAAAGTGTTCACTAGTTTATCTGCCTTTCCTTCCGGTGCATAGGTGATCTGGTGATGGTCCCCGGCATGGCTAGATTAAAGAAGCTCAAACACGATATTTTTATCTTGTTTCTAAACTTTCATTATTTTTTTTCTTCAACTTCCAGTAATTCTTTTTCTTCCAGTTTTGTTTATATGGTTCCAATAATTTTATTTTATTTTATTTTTGTTTCAATTTTTTTGACTCCCAATAAATTTTTTGCTTGATTTTTTTTTGTTTTGTTTCTTTCCGTTAGCTCTTTTTATTTTTGTTTATTCAACTTCCAATAATTCTTTTTCTTTGATTTCGTTTTTTTTGTTTATTCGACTTCCAATAGTTATGTTTCTTCAACTTTTTTTTTTGTTTATGTTTCTTCAATTTCTAATAAAATCTTTTTCTCGAATATTTTTTTTTCTGTTTCTTCGACTTTTTATTATTTTTGCTTCTTTAACTACTAATAATTATTTTTCTTCGACTTTTTTTTTTGGTTTATTTTTTTCGACTTCAAATAATTATTTTTCTTCTTTTGTTTATTTTTGTTTCTACAATTTCCAATAACTATTTTTCTTTGAGTTTTGTTTCTCGAGTTCCAATAATTTTATGTTTTTTTTGTTGGTTTCTTTGACTCCCTATAATTTTTTTGGTTGAGTTTTTTTTTTGTTTGGCTTCAAGTAATTTTTTATTGCTTTTGTTTCATTGGGTTCCAATAGCTCCTTTTTTTGTTTTTGTTTTTAGACTTCTAATAAAAAAAAATTATTTAACTTTTTTTTTGGTTTTGTTTATTTTTCTTCCAGCATTTTTTCTTCGACTTCTTTTTTTCTATTTTTTTACTTCCAATAATTCTTTTTCTTCAACTTTTTTTCCTGTTTCTTCAACTTCTTATTTTTCTTCGACTTCCAATAATTATATTTCTTTGTTTTGTTTTGTTTCTATTTAATCAATTTTTTTGTTTCTCCAACTTCCAATAACTATTTTTGTTCGAGTTTATTTATCGGGTTTTAGTAATTTTATAATTTCATTTCTTCTACTCCCAATAGATCCTTTTATTTGAGTTTTGTTTTATTTGTTTCTGATACTTTTACTTCCAATGAGTCATTTTCTTGACATATTTTTTGTTTTTGTTTTTGTGTCTTCGACTTTCAATAATTATTTTTCTTCAACTTCCGGTAATTATTTTTCATCAACTTTTGTTTATCGGGTTCCAATAATTTTATATTTTATTTTTTATTTTGGTTTCTTTGTCTCCCAATAATTTCTTTTGTTTGAGTTTTGTTTCTTCGGCTTCTAATAATTTTCTTGTTTAAATTTATATTGTTTTTTTTTTTTTTTGTTTCTTTGGGTTCCAATTGCTTCTTTTTTTGTTTATGTTTATTCGACTTCCAATAATTCTTTTTCTTCAACTTCTAGTTTTTTGTTTGAACCTGCTTCTACGACTTTCAATAGTTCTTTTTCTTCAACTTCTTTTTTTGTTGGTTTTGTTTCTTCAACTTCCAATAATTCTTTTTCTTTTATTTTTGTTTCTTCGACTTCCAATAATTATTTTTCTTCGACTTAATTTTTTTGTTTCTATTTCTTTCTCATCCAATAATTATTTTTCATCGAGTTCGTTTTTTGTTTCTTCGACTTTCAATAGTTCTTTTTCTTTGACTTTTTCTTGTTTTTGTTTCTAGTTTTCAACTTCCAATAATTCCTTTTTATTGACTTTTTTTTTTGCTTCTTCAACTTCCAGTAATTCTTTTTCTTCTACTTCCGGTAATTATTTTTGTTCGAGTTTTGTTTCTAGGGTTCCAATAAATCTATACTTTTATTTTTTTATTCGGTTTTTTTAACTACCAATAGTTCTTTTTGTTTGGGTTTATTTCTCCGGCTTTTTTTTTTTTTTTTTTTTCCTTCGGGTTTCCAATATCTCATTGGCTCTTGTGAGGTCAGAAAGTGCCAGAAGAGTGTTGAGCTTCTCATCCAAAAACTCCCCTTCCATCATCTGCTTCGAGAAATCCCGCAAGACTTCAAGATCGAACTTCGTTCTAGTGCAGTGTTGTCGCTGCTCTTCGGAGGTTGCTAAGGCATACTTGGTCTATCTCTTTGAGGGCACCAATCTCTGCGCTATTCATGCCTGTTAGGATACCAATCCTATTTAGTATTTACTTGAGATTAGAATGTCTTAGTTAGAACAATATTCTATTTTTGAATTAGGAGTTATTGTTTGATTAGAATTAGGTTTGAATTCAATTAGGAAGTATTATTTTTAGAATTAGGTTTGAATTCAATTAGGAAGTATTATTTTGCTTTCGGTTATAAATACATATGATGTAATAGAGTTTAGGAAGCAATACAAGCTTTATTTAATTTATTTGGTGGCTGATCCCCAATCAAAGGATCTAGGTGGTTTGATCTCCAATCAAAAGGTCAAGGTCTCTATTATCTGATATCAGAGCATCATCGATTCCGAGCCAAATTTTTTTCTTGTTACTTCGTTCTTCACCCTCCACAACAACCTCCGATCTCCCAGATCTTCATCCAAAAAAAAAAATTACCTCGCAACCGCACCACCCTTCGCAGCAACCGTCGTTGCCTTCATCATCAGCATCTTCGTCGATTTAGCGCATCTTCCTCTTCAGAACCTACCCAATCGACTCAACACATCGTCCTCATCGTTCTTCCTCAATTCAGAGCAGGGTTCTTCATCGATTCCGTTTCAGCACATCGTTCAATTCAGCGTCTCCTTCGATTCATTTCAGTGCGTCTTCATCCAACCTCCGCAGACCAAATTTCAGCACTTCGATTCAAATCAGCATCTTCATCCAACCTCCGCAGACCTAGTTTCGTCGTTTCAGTTTCGGCACAGTCAATTCGGTGTCTTCATCCGCCTCCGCAGCCCCGTTTCCAGCGACTTCCAACGTCTTCTTCCGCCTTCAATCCCTGATTCCAGGTTATATCAATTCAGCGTCTTCATCCACCTTCGATCCCTGACTTCATCCAATTCATCGATCCCAGATTTTCGCGTCTCCAGATTTCATCAACTCCGGGTTTCCACTCCAATTTCAGCGCATCATCATGACGATTGCTGAATTGCAAGAGCAGGTCAATGCTCTTACTGCTCAAGTTGCTGGCTTTCCTCCCACCTCCACTCACTTGAGACCACCAATGCCACTATTCTAGAGGCATTAAGGAATCTCCAACCATGTCGGCCGGCACCATACGTTACACCGGATCCACAACGGCCAATTATTCCTATTTCGGGCAAGGGTCTCCGTATTGATTTACCCCGTTTCGACGGAACTGATTTGTATGGTTGGTTATTTCAGGCCAAGCAGTACCAGGAACTCAATGGCCTTTCCAGCGAACAAATGCTACCCATTGTCGCTCTTCACCTTCAGGGTGATGCCAACTCTTGGTATCGATGGATTCGCCAATCATTAGGCACACTAACGTGGCCACAGTTTTCGAAAGCTCTTTGCTCTCGCTTTGGTTCTGGCGAACATATCGATCCGTGTAGTTCTCTTTCCAAGTTAGTACAACGAGGCACGGTTCGCTCATTTATTATCGAGTTCGAAAAGCTATCTAATTTGGTGCCCGGTTTGTCTGAATCACATCAGATTAGCATTTTTTCTATCTGGTTTGCGTGTTGATATTCAAGCAGGAGTTCGGATGTTACACCCTACCAGTATTACACATGCTTTTGAGTTGGTTTTATGTCAAGAAGATGCCATTAATGCTACTCGATCAAAAGGGCATGTCCGACATTTTGCTAACCCTGTGCCTGCTGCAAATTCTTCAAAGCCTGTTCCTAGTATACCACCAGGTGTTAAACGTTTGTCATGGGCTGAACAACAAGAACGTCGTGCCAAGGGCCTTTGCTTTAACTGCGATGAAGTATATAAGCGTGGCCATTGTTGTCATCAGCCCCACGTTTTGCTCCTCGAAGGTCATGAGGAAGAAGACGACGTTTCTGATGTTGAGCCTCCTACTCCGGATCATACTTTATCCGAACCTCCTCTCGAGATTTCTTTGCATGCCCTTCTCGGGTCCCCACGGCCTAAAACCATGCGTCTCACTGGACAATTAAAACACAGGACTGTCACTGTCCTAGTTGACTCTGGTTCAACTCATAATTTTTTGCATCCGTCTTTTGCCAAACAATGTGGGTTTCCAATCCACAAAGATGGTGTTTTACGCGTCATGATTAGGGATGGTGGCCATTTGCATAGTCCAGGTTCTTGTCGGGATGTTTCCCTTAAATTACAAGATTATGAGTTCCACGGACACTTCTTCCTTCTAGGTATCACTGGATGTGATGTGGTTCTCGGTGCTGACTGGCTTCACTCTTTGGGTGTTATTACTTGGGATTTTTCCAAACTGATTATGTCCTTCTCAATGGCTGATCATACTTATACATTAATTGGCGACAATTCTCCTATGGTCATGTTCATGGATAGTACCCCGGTCCATCGTTCTTTACGACAGGAACGTCGCGACATTCTTTTACATTTAACTCAGGAAGTTGACCTGGGCGCTTCTATTCCCGCTGTCGTTCAGCCGCTTATTGCTCAATTTTCAGATGTCTTTGGCACTCCTAACACCCTTCCCCCCGCCCGAGCACATGATCACCATATTCTGATTTTATCAGATGCTTCTCCAGTAAATGTTCGGCCATATCGATATCCTCACTTTCAAAAGGCCGAAATTGGTAAAGTTGTATCTGAATTGAAGGCTGCAGGCCTTATTCGTCCCTGCACCAGCCCTTATTCTTCACCTGTTCTTTTGGTTAGAAATAAGGATGGTTCTTGGCGCATGTGTGTTGATTATCGAGCTCTTAATAAAATCACTATTAAGGACCACTTTCCAATTCCGATTGTGGATGAATTATTGGACGAATTGCACGGGGCATCGGTGTTTTCTAAGCTCGATTTACGCTCAGGTTATCACCAAATTCGGGTTCATGAACCAGATATTTTCAAGACGGCTTTTCGCACACACGATGGTCATTATGAGTTTTTGGTTATGCCGTTCGGGTTGAGCAATGCCCCAGCCACTTTTCAGAGTTTGATGAATGACATTTTTCGTCCTCACTTGCGTAGCTTTGTCCTCGTGTTCTTCGATGATATATTGGTGTATAGTGCCTCACTCTCTGATCACCTACACCATCTTTCTATTGTTTTTGGGCTATTGCGCACTCATAAGCTTTTTGCGAAGGCGTCCAAGTGTTCTTTCGCTCAATCTTCTATTGGGTATCTTGGACATATTATTTCTGGTCTTGGTGTTGCAGTTGACGATGATAAAATTGCAAGTGTTGTCAACTGGCCGTGTCCTTCTTCTTTGACGGATCTTCGTGGGTTTCTTGGACTCACCAGGTACTACCGTAAATTTGTTCGCGATTATGGTAAGATTAGTGCTCCTTTGACCCAGTTATTAAAGAAAGATTATTTTATCTGGAGTGATGATGCCTCCAAGTCCTTTTCTGCTCTTAAAACCGCCTTAACTTCTACCCCCGTACTGGCTCTCCCTGATTTCAATGCTGAATTTTATATTGAATGTGACGCCTCTCATGGTGGCATTGGTGCGGTACTTATGCAAAGAGGTCATCCCCTTGCGTATTTCAGTAAAGGTTTTTCTGGACGCAATTTGAACATGTCCATTTATGAAAAGGAAATGTTGGCTATTGTTGCTGCCGTACAGAAATGGCGGCCTTATCTCCTGGGTCGACACTTCAAAATCTATACAGATCATCGTAGTCTCAAATATTTTCTGGACCAACGACTCTCATCTCTTGAACAGCAAAAGTGGCTCTCTAAATTACTTAGCTATGATTATGAAATCATTTATCGCTCTGGTTCCATCAATCAAGCTACAGATGCACTTTCTCGTTTGCTTTCTGGCGGTTCCTTGTTGGCTCTATCTTCCTCGGCATTTTTCAGTGTTGATGAAATTAGTCGGGAGTGTCATCTCGATCCTTCCATGCGTACTATTATTGATAGTTGTCAACAATCATGTCCTCGACTACATTATTCACATGAGCATGGTATTCTTCGCTATAAAGGTCGCCTTGTGGTAGTTCCCTCATCGTCTTGGTGTTCCAAACTTTTACATGAGTTCCATTCCTCGCCATCTGGAGGCCATTCCGGTTTTCTCCGCACATATAAACGTCTTAAACATAATTTTTACTGGCCTGGTATGAAAGCTGCTGTAAAGTTGTTTATTTCTCATTGTGATATCTGCCAACGGAATAAGAGTGAAGCTATTTCTCCTCCTGGGTTACTTAATCCCTTACCAATACCCGATGATATTTGGTTAGATATTTCTATGGATTTTATTGATGAATTACCAATATCTAATCGCAAATCGACGATTTTGGTAGTTGTTGATCGTCTCTCCAAGTATGCGCACTTCAGTTCTTTGGCTCATCCTTACACCGCAACATCAGTTGTCGAAGTCTTTGTACGGGACATCACTCGCCTCCATGGTATGCCTCGTTTATTGTGAGCGATCGTGATCCGGTTTCTTAAGTAATTTTTGGGAGGCCTTTTTTGAGATGCAAGATACTCAATTATGTCGTAGTTCCGCCTATCATCCCCAAACTGATGGTCAAACTGAAGTTACCAATCGTATCTTAGAGTGTTATCTTCGCTGTTTTGCTAGTCATCATCCTAGTCATTGGACAAAATGGTTACCTTGGGCTGAATGGTGGTACAATACTACATATCATAGTGCCATCAAAATTACTCCCTTTGAAGCTGTTTATAGTCGGGCCCCTCCGACGATCTCAACCTATATACCTGGTAGCATCGCGGTTCATGCCGTTGACCTTGCTTTACGGGACCGTGATCGCACTCTGCAAGTTCTCAAGGATAACCTTCATCAGGCTCAGGAACGTATGAAAATATATGTTGATGGTAAGCGCACTGAGTGCCATTTTGAAGTTAATGATTGGGTTTTCTTACGCCTGCAGCCATATCGTCAATCCACGGCTGCATCTCAGACTTACTGTAAGCTTTCTCTTAAGTTTCATGGGCCTTTTCGCATCCTTGAAAAGATCGGTTCTGTGGCTTACAAACTTGATCTTCCGGCTGCGTCTCGTGTCCACCCCGTTTTCCATGTTTCTCTTTTAAAGAAGAAGTTAGGTAATGGTATTACTCCAGACCCTACTTTACCTATTCTTGCCAATGAACCCTCATGGGTCCCGGAGAAACTGCTTGATCGAGGATTATTTGAACGCAATAATAAGCCCGTTACACGCTGGCTTATCAAGTGGACCGCCCGTCCTGTGGAGGAAGCTACTTGGGAAGACTACGAGCAGTTTCGTGTTCGTTTTCCAGGTTTTCAGGCTTGAGGACAAGCCTTGTTTCAGGCAGCGTGGGATGTTAGGATACCAATCCTATTTAGTATTTACTTGAGATTAGAATGTCTTAGTTAGAACAATATTCTATTTTTGAATTAGGAGTTATTGTTTGATTAGAATTAGGTTTGAATTCAATTAGGAATTATTATTTTTAGAATTAGGTTTGAATTCAATTAGGAAGTATTATTTTGCTTTCGGTTATAAATACATATGATGTAATAGAGTTTAGGAAGCTATACAAGTTTTATTTAATTTATTTGGTGGCTGATCCCCAATCAAAGGATCTAGGTGGTTTGATCTCCAATCAAAAGGTCAAGGTCTCTATTAATGCCAAGAAGGTTGCTATCATGCCCAAGGATATTCAGCTTGCTCGCAGGATCCGTGGAGATTTACATCTGATGCTTCTTTAACGGTTGATTCTTTTGGGGGAATTTTACATGTAAAGTTTGGTAATGTATTTATATGACAACTTTTTGAATACATCTTCAATCTGTCTTATAATTATGTCTTTGCATTTGGTTTTTTATTTTTATTTTTATTTTTTTACAATTAATTTTGAGCAAATTTTCATTTTGTAAGCATGAATTGATCTTCATTATATTCAGTTGATTCACGCGTGTTAGTGAGAAACAAACAACAAAACTATCTTCATTGTTGTGCAACCACACAGATTTAGGAGACAATTGATGTTTTCATACTAGCATGGTTGAAATCATTAACTCTTTACAATGTTTAACTGAACTAAATCTTGCTGTGTGAAGTAGCAGTTGAATTTTATTAACATTCTGACTATTATTTATTTATGTTTTGTTTATTGTAAAATGAGTTAATTCACAGTTTAAGCTCCTTTCTTATTTTTGTTTAAGAGTTTGGGATCACAACTGTTATACAACAATGTCAGAAAGACTTTGACTGCAACACAATTTCATATTGGAAGTTCCTCTTTTCTTTCAGCCATATCCACACAATGCTAAGGTCTGCTCAGAATTTCCTGATCATCAATTCCAAGTGCTGCTTCTAAAGTCCCAACTTCCAATAGAAGATTTCCTCTATTCTGAAACTCTACAGCCTTACCTATCAATCAACATGGCTAAACATTTTCTCTCTGCAGCTGAAAACTTTTCAGGTTTGCGTCAATTTCATCCTCTGTTTGGACAGTTTGATCCATCAGGGTCATTGTGAAGTGATTGGGAAATCACAAGCAAAGAAGACTCCTGAAACCAGACCTTAATATGATTGCTTCAGAGAATCGGATTCAAATTTCTGTACCAATATAAAGCTTCCAACTAAAAAGATGCATCAACCTCCATCTCGTTTAATCATAGCAACAACGGATACACACCACACCACAGGGGAGATGTGTGTATTCATGTTCCTTGATCATGGATATATGATTTTGGGTTTTCTTATGTTTCACATTAATTAATTCAAGTTACTAATATTTTTGTATCACCAAAATTTGAAAGTCATAATGCTGCTAAAATTATTGATACGTGCCTTGCAAATTATCACCATTTGTAAAAGTAGGAAAACAAAGTTTGTGAATTAAGTACTGAATTTTCCTCGACTTTAACTATTGTACAAGAAAAAAACGGAACACCATATCAAGCCACCCAGCACTGCATGTTTTACTTGTTGCAATATGACTATCGAACACATTCATGGGCCACTATATGCATAGAGGGCCTTGTGCTATAACCCTAATTAAATAGGAATCCATATCTATTGAATTTCAACACACTCCCAACAGATTGAAACAATGGTGGAATATGCTAGTAGTCATAGAAAAACACTAATAACCTTTGATGTAATTCAGTATAACCTGAAAAAGCTTGTTCCATGCAAAGTATACACACACAGATGGGGAAAAGATATAATAACAATGGTAACAAAAAAAAAAAATAATAAGGACAAAAAACTCAGGAGCTAAGACTGCTAAGGAAAACCAACCTTGGTCCCAACAAGTAACAATGGTTCCATTTAAGGGATGAGAAGTACAAGCCGTAATTAGTGCTTGTAAAGGAATAAATACATTTTGCATGTCTGGACGCACCTGAGGCATTTAAGAAGTAAAATATGTATGTAGTTAAGCATAAAGACCTTTAAAAAAAACACTGTTCCTAATTAATGAGCACGTACTAATGCTATATGGACACCATATAAATACTTTTCAAAACAGGTAATTCAAATCTGAAGCACCAGTTTCCATCCAAGCAAAAAAAAAAAAAAAAAAAAAAAAACCGAAACACAATGTCAAAAATTGACCACACAAAAAGCCTGTTAACTACGGATAAAAGCAACAAAAACTTTGAAAAGCAAAACATATGCACCTATGTAACAAGGAGAATTCATTTCATAAATAAAATTCCTGACGGACGCCTATAGGACATAATTACACTCTTGAGACACTCCGTGTTCAGGTCATAAAATTCTTCACATAATTTTCAAAGGTTTCAGTTTTTTTTTTTTTTTTTTAATAAATGTTCTGATTATATTATAGCAAATTAGTGCACATGTTAGCAATATTTACAAGGAAGAAAATATAACAAATAAAGCAGAGTTTTATAGCTGGAAAACCAAATGATATTGTAATGTCCAGGCGGCTTTCATATTGGTGGGTTTTCTAGTCGATGTGTTCGACATATTGTGATGATGGTACCAGTGTCTCTGTTACACACCTTACAGTCATCTTGAAAGTTTTAAAAGCATGTATAAACAGAATTCAAAGAGTGAATTACTTCTTTCCATGAGGAAAATGAAAAGGCCCTGAAGCAGATTCCACCTAGGAGAAAGAAGGCTCCATGAAAATATAGTTTGTAATATTCATTTAATAATTCTCATTCAAAGTCCACATGGCAAGCTGCGATGGAATCTGGAAAGAAATCCAAAAGGTGAAAATCCCATTCTTGTAGGATGATCCAACTGCATATATCTGCAATATAAGATATCAAACATCTATCTTACAATTTATATAGGCTTTTTACTGTTCATGAACAGTGTTCTGTGAGAGTTTGTCTTACGTGGCAACAACTTATGTTTATGGCAGAAGTTAAATGAAAAAAAAAAAAAAAACACGATGCTTTCCTCTCCATCTCCTTTCCCCTCTCTTCTTCTACCCAAACCCCTCTGTCACGGACTAGTAATCCGTGCGGCACTAGCTATCCAATTCACTAGTAAGCCTATGAGTAGTTACTTTGACGGACACAAATATTAACTTGAGAATGCACAATATCAATCTGTAGACAATATAATAATGCACAATAGTCAGTAAAAGCTTTCATTCACATTCAATAGATTACAATGGGGAGGAACGTTCGGAAGGACGTTGCTCAAGACTAGTTTGATGCTATCGATCGATGGAAATACAAGTTTGAAGTTGAAAAGCAATGCAAAGAAAATAATAAAAATGCTAGCAGTACAGTCTGGTTCGACTATGCAATGGAGGCAACACGTCCTCACAGTCAATAGCTCAAACCTTCCCCCTATATATAGATGCTAAGCATTTGGGCACTTTTCAAAAGGGAACATTGAGTTTTGAGACCATTAGGAAAGTCTTGAAAGGCCTCTGACCTTGGTTTTACCTTACAAACAGTACTAGTCCCACCCAATTTTTCTGGTTTGCACTTACAAAATGACGAAGGTATTCTTCAAGCATAGAGTTAAAGCGCTCAGTCTGTCCATCAGATTGGGGATGTTGGCTTGTTGACATATTAAGTTTGGATCCCAAGAGCTTGAACAACTCCTTCCAGAACTTTCCTGTGAAGCGAGCATCACGGTCGCTAACAATGTTTTCGGGCAGTCCCCAATACTTCACTACATGCTTGAGGAACAATTGCGCCGTATCTTCGGCTGTGCAAGTCAATCCGGTCGGCACAAAGGTCACATACTTTGAGAATCGGTCAACAACTACAAGGATACTCCTGAAATCGTCCACTTTCGGTAACCCCGTAATGAAGTCCATGGAAACACTTTCCCAAGGACGAGTTGGAACAGGCAGGGGCTCTAGTAAGCCTACTGGGCGATCTCTTTCAACCTTATCTTGCTGGCAAATAAGACATGTTCGAACATAGGCCATTACATCCTCCTGTATCTGCGGCCAATAGGACCCCCTCTCTAACAATGCAAGTGTTCGTCTCCAGCCTGGATGTCCCGCCCAATGGGTGTCATGGCATTCTCTCAAAAGTTCTTTTCTCAAACCTGAAGTTCTCGGAACATAGAGGCGATTACCAGTTGTGAGTATTGCTTCATCTTTTATCCAGAACCGTCGAGTTTTGCCCTGCTTGATCAACTCTGTAATGGCCTTCGCTTGTGGATCTATTTGTAGGCCTACTTTGATCTTCTCCAAGATGGTGTGACTCGGACCAGTATGAGTTAGCATTGCAAGCTCTGCCCTTCTACTGAGTGCATCAGCTACATTGTTAGTGCGCCCTGGCTTGTATTCCAATACTAAGTCAAATTCTGCTAATTTTTCCTGCCATCGAGATTGCTTGGAGGTTAGCATCTTCTGAGTAAGGAAATGGCTTGCTGCAGCATTATCCGTTTTAACAAGGACTTGAGATCCAAAGAGGTAGTGTCTCCACACTCGTAAACAATGTACAATGGCTAGCAATTCCTTTTCCTGAGCTGAGTAATGAGACTCTGTATCATTCAACTTTCGATTCTCATATGCTACCGGGTGACCATCTTGAAGTAAAACTCCCCATAAGGCATAATCAGATGCATCTGTTTGTACTTCAAAGGGCTTGGTGATGTCTGGCAAGTCCAATACTGGATTTTTCATCACAGCCAATTTCAAGTCTTGGAATGAAGCTTCACACTGCCTATCCCATTCCAATGTTCGGTCTTATTTCAACAAATTTGTCAGGGCAACAGCTCTCATAGAGTAGTCCCTTATGAAGCGATGATAATAGTTTGCGAGTCCAAGGAAAGAACGTAGTTGAGACACGTTCTTAGGAGAGTTCCAATCATGGATTGCCTTGACTTTCTCCATGTCCATCCGAATCTTGCGATTGCCAATAACATGACCCAAGAAATTGATCTGGGTCTGGCCGAATGAGCACTTTTCCTTCTTGACAAAGAGATGATTATCCCTAATGATTTGGAACACTTCTCACAAATGATGTAGGTGTTCTTCTATAGTCCCACTATAAACCACAATGTCGTCAAGATAGACAACCACAGACTTGTCCAGAAGGTGACGGAACAGGCCATTCATAAGGGTGCAAAATGTAGCTGGAGCATTGATCAAGCCGAAGGGCATTACTAGGAACTCATATGACCCATATCTAGTAGAACAAGAAGTTTTGGGTTCGTCACCAGCAGCATTGCGGACCTGATGGTAACCTGATCTCAAGTCGAGTTTTGTGAAGTATCTGGCGGATCCAAGTTGGTCAAATAAGTCTGCAATGAGCGGCAGCGGGTATTTGTTCTTTATAGTGACTTTGTTCAAGGCTCTATAATCAACACAAAGGCGAAGACTGCCATCATGTTTCCACTGAAAAAAGAACAGGTGCCCCATAAAGTGCTTTAGAGGGCCGAATGAATCCTGACTCCAACAAGCCATCTAGTTGTGTTCTCAATTCGGTCAGCTCTGGAGGGCTCATGCGATATGGACTATGTGCGGGTGGCTTCGCACCAGGGACTAACTCAATTTCGTGATCAATGAGCCTTCTGGGAGGCAGATTCTTTGGCAATTCATTCGGCATCACTTCGCTGAAGTTAGCAATAACTTGGGCAACTTCCTCAGGGATTTTGCTAGTATCATCTTCCATCTCTAGCTTTGCCACAGCTAAGTATGTATCTTCTCCTTTGGCCAAGCCTCTCTTGACTTGGAGCGCCGACAATATTCTATCATGAGTTGTTGGTCGAATTGAGGTTGGTACAATGCGTAGTCTGGGTCCGAAAAACCCCAAGGAGTCCATGAAAGGTAATGGTCCTGCTGCAGCTCCTCGGAAGAATTCTTGGCCAAGAATCACCTTAAAATCATAAAGTGGAACGGCCAAGAAGTTTGATCTTCCTTCCCATGGATCAACCTGTAGTGGCACAGCTCTAGCCATACCATTAATAGAGATTGCCTCAGAGTTGACAGCTTTCAACTTACCCACATCTGCTTCTAAGTTCAGACCCACACGTCTAGCTTCGTCTGGGGCAATAAAATTGTCTGTCGCTCCGGAATCCAACAATGCTTGGGAAGGGAACCCATTGATAGTGATGTCGATGTATTGCAAAGCCTCTTGTGTGGGTGCTCATACATTTCTCCTTTGACAGCATTGAGCTTGCGTAGAGCTCCCATCTGGGAGGTCTCACTGTTGGTGGGGTTCGAGCTCGATGCGGTCGAGTTAGAAGGTTCTGCTTGAAGCAAGGACATTAATGAGTGTAGAGCTGGTTTGGATGGACATTTGCCTGTTGGGTGATCCCTACTATTGCAAAGAATGCATGGGGCAGGGGCAGATGGTCTCCACTGCCCAGAGTAGTTTTGCCATCCTTTGTTGTTGTAATTTGAGTTGCTAGAGCTGGCATTCCAATTTTTGTTGGAACTCCAATTCTGGTTGGACGGCCGGGAATTGTAATTTCCTCGGTTCTGACTTGAGTTTCCCCAGTTTTGGTGAGGTGAGCGAGCATTCGACCCTGAGCTTGAATTGGTATTGCCAGTTCTAGCTGTGGAATGATTGAGTGAAGTGGATCCAGTCATGGGCATATAATCGCTAAACCTTTCTGCTGTCGCAATAGCACTTGTAATATCTGTCACCTTCTGCTTTTGCAATTCTGCTTGTAGAAGCGACTGAGCTTGTTCCATGAAACAGAAAACTTTGTCCTTCTCAGACATGTCTCGAATATCTAGCAAGCAAGTTGAGAATTGTCGGACATAGTCTCGAATATTGCCTGTCTGTTTGATGGCGTGGAGCTTCCTCCTTGCTAAAAAATCAGTGTTCTCAGGCAAGAATTGATTTCTGAGTTCTTTCTTGAGGTCTTCCCAAGTTCTAATAAGGATGCGACCTTCTTCCATATCTGTATATTTGGTTCTCCACCATAGTTTCGCATCACCTGCTAAGTACATGGTCGCCATGGTAACCTTGGCTTCTTCGGATTCGGGGTTCACCGCGCAAAAATACTGCTCCAGATCAAACAAGAAGTTCTCTAACTCCTTCCCATCTCGTGCCCCAGCATACGACTTTGGCTCGGGCACTTTCATCCTATGGTGATCAATCGTCCCTGTGGCCTTAATAAGCAAGCCAACCCTTGCAAATAAGTCCTCCAACTGTAATTGGAAGTCACTCATCGCCTGAGCTGTGGGGTGAGGCGACTCTTCCATAGCGACTGTCTGCCCCTCTAAGTTATCAACGTGCTCAGCCAGCGAATCCACTCTGTCTGCCAGTGAAAAGAGTTCATCCAACCGACTAATCTGTTCTCCCAAAGTGTTCAATTGGCCCATTCTGCTTTCTAGTCTATGCATTCGACTAGCCTGTCGTTCCTCCGTAGCGCTAAGGCGCTCATTTAGTTCCTGCATCCTGGTTTGCATTCAACAAGCTCTGGCTCTGATACCAACTGTCACGGACTAGTAATCCGTGCGGCACTAGCTATCCAATTCACTAGTAAGCCTATGAGTAGTTACTTTGACGGGCACAAATATTAACTTGAGAATGCACAATATCAATCTGTAGACAATATAATAATGCACAATAGTCAGTAAAAGCTCTCATTCACATTCAATAGATTACAATGGGGAGGAACGTTCGGAAGGACATTTCTCAAGACTAGTTCGATGCTATCGATCGATGGAAATACAAGTTTGAAGTTGAAAAGCAATGCAAAGAAAACAATAAAAATGCTAGCGGTACAATCTGGCCTGACTATGCAATGGAGGCAACACGTCCTCACAGTCAAGAGCTCAAACCTTCCCCCTATATATAGATGTTAAGCATTTGGGCACTTTTCAAAAGGGAACATTGAGTTTTGAGACCATTAAGAAAGTCTTGAAAGGCCTCTGACCTTGGTTTTACCTGATCAACAGTACTAGTCCTGACACCCTCCCACCCAAACTCTCTCCTTTCTCGAAGCAGAGAAGAGAAGAAGAAAGACCAAAGAAGAAGAAGGACCCATCTCTTCTCTCTTCCATTCATTTCTTCTCAGAGAAGACTTTCCTCACTTTCTCCACCATTCTATTATTCATCTACAGATTCACCATCAATTGGCAAGTGGGAGTTCATGGGAGTTCATCATGTAATCAAAGGGGTTAATATCAGAAACCCCATCTCCCCAACTGCCCAACAATCACTCACCTCTTCTTCTCCTATTTTTCTTATGTGCTACTAAATTTCTATGGGGTTTACTGTGATGGATTCAATCAACAGTGAATATATATAGAGAATGTATGGTTTATCATTTTCCTTCATGCAATTGAATTTTTGGTTGAATGTTGTGATGGGTATGTTTAATTTGGTTGACTTTTTGCCCTTTCTTAATTCTCTGCGATTTTTCAATTTTGGGTTTCTCTCCTAAAGAAATATAGTTGAATGTTGTGATGGGTATGTTTAATTTGGTTAAATTTTTGCCCTATCTCTCAAATTTCTTCGATTTTTCACTTTTGTGTTTTTCTCCTGAAGAAATACGGTTGAATATTGTGATGGGTATGTTTAATTTGGTTGAATGTTGTGATGAGTATGTTTAATTTGGTTGAATATTTGCAATATCTCTCAAATCTCTTCGATTTTTCACTTTTGTGTTTCCATCCTAAAGAAATATGGTTGCATGTTGTGATGGGTATGTTTAATTTCGTTGAATGTTGTTATAGGTATGTTTCATTTTTTTTTGAATTTCATTCAAAGCAGTTTCCTAAATGTTTGTCAATTACTGGGACATTTATATTCCAGTAGAGAGTTCCTCTCTTTGAGTGAAGGTGACCCTTCTACTAACTTGCTTTTCTTAGTAAGCAACCTTAAAAAGTTCTCAATAAAAATGTGATGTTTGTGGTTTGTTGTGAACCCTTCTACTGACTTGCTTTTCTTCAAATGTTTAATTAACTCATTTCCTTCAAATGGTTAATTAACTCATTTCCTTCAGATGTTGACTACTCATGGTGATTTTTTTTCTTCTTTCAACAACCATATAACTAAGCATGTATACTCTCATTCTACACGTTGTTTTATTTTTTTGGGATTTCATTTTCTACTATTGAATGTTGTGATAGGGGGTTTTCCTAGCACCTCTACGTCTTTATCAAATTTCATTTTTTTTTTCACTTTTGGGTTTCAATAGCAAAAGAAATTTGGGAAAATGTTGTCACGGGTATGTGGAATTTGGTCTATTGTTTTGATGGGTAAGTTTAATTTGGTTGAATATTGAAAATTTTGAGACTGTATATTGCAAAGGTTAATTGTTGAATTTAATTGAATGTTGTGATTGGGTATGTTGAATTTGGTTGAATGTTGCAAATTTTGAGACTGTTGAATTTGGATGGTTGATTATTGCAAAAGTTTATAAAGGTTTAAATAGGGTATTCACAATTTCATGGTTTTGGATTTTTATTTTTTTTTTCATTTTCCCTGAAGTTTGATGGTTATGATGGCATTAAAAAAGATTACCATCCACAACAATGGCATCCAAATGGCCCTGGTTCCTCTTCCATGGCTGCAAGTGGCAAGTATTTTGTGATGTCTATGAAATTTTATGCTGAAAAGTGTTCTTGATTTGGTTTTTTTTTTTTTTTTTTTTTTGTTAATCTCTTCTTCTCACTCTCCCCTTTCATTCTTCGATTCGGTGGAGTAGGAGGAGGGGTGAAGCCGAAGAGGAAAAGTAAGATCCTTCTTCTTCTTCTTCTTCAGATCTGAATAACACACGGTTTGCTTTTTTTTTTTTTTTTTTTTTTTCCAGATCTCTTCGCTCTTAAGACCCTTCTTCTTTAAATTTTTTTTTTCAGATCTCTTCTCCTCACTCTCTCCTTTCATTATTCCATTCGGTGGAGGAGAGGTGAAGTTGAATAGGAAAATGAAGACGTCTTCACAAATAGAGATGGTGAGTTATTGATTGGTTGAAGATTTTGTTTTGATTTTGTGTGTTTTTAGGTTTTTTATTTGATTGTTTGTTTAGGGTTTTGATTTGTGTGTTTTTAATTGGAAACAGTGGAGACTAATCTTCCGAAAACGTTGAGGTCGAAGCTGTCGGTGAATATCTTTTGGATCTTGGAGAACCCAAGTGTTCTTGGTGATGGGGTTTTCGATATATTCGGAAAGGAGTTGCCTTTTTTGTCTCCAAGGTATTTTAAATGTTGTTCAATTTTATGATTTTTGTGATTATATGTGGTTGCTTTATTTCACTGATTCTCATTTGGGAATTTTAATCAAAAACTGCTTTGTGGTTGCTAAGGTGCTTTGGGTAGGGAAAGCTTTGTCAATTCAAGTGCATCTAGATAAGGAGTTGGTGGAGGCTTTGCTTCAACCAACACAAGCTTTTGTTGAAAGGCAAAAACAAGTATGATCACAAGGTCTGTTGCTCTCTCTTCAAAATCCATATTTTTTTTCAAATTTTTTTTTTTTTTTGAATTTGATTGGTTTTTGGGTATGGGGTTATTTGTTTTGGAGTTAAAATGCTTCATTGCTTTATTTTGATTAGATTTTGTGGTTGTTTGAAATTAATTGAATGATTTTGAGTTTTTTGTATGTGGGGAAGTGCAACATTTTGATTAGATTTGGGTTTTTTTTTGTTGGTAATTGATTGGTTTGGGTTTTGATGAATTTGCCTTCTTGGCGGAGAAGATGAAAGGCAAGAACAAGTATGATCACAAGGTCCGTTGCTCTCTCTTCAAAACCCATATTTTTTTTCATTTTTTTTTTTTTGAATTTGATTGGTTTTTGAGTATGGGGTTATTTGTTTTGGAGTTAAAATGGTTCATTCCTTTATTTTGATTAGATTTTGTGGTTGTTTGAAATTAATTGAATGATTTTGAGTCAGAGTATGTGGGGAAGTGCAACATTTTGATTAGATTTTTGTTGGTAATTGATTGGTTTGGGTTTGGGTTTTGTTGATTTTGCAGGAGGAAATGTGAGCAGAAGGCAGAGTATATAAAAAAGTTGAGGCTTTGTATTCGGTCATTTATAGAGCTCGAAGAAAGTTATCTACTTGAGCAGAAAAAGCTTCTCTATTTGTTGGAGTCTGCAGATATGAAATGCACAGAAATAGGTAATTGAGGATTAACATTGTGTTTTGGTGCAATTGTGATTTTGTTGAAGACAATTTTTCATTTAATTTGATTTGTTGTTTTTTTATTTGATTAGAGACATAAACAAAGCATAAAAAAACCCATCATTTCTATGGCAACCTCCCAATTCCTCTGCATTTCATCTCTTCACACTTTCTTTAATTTTGTTTAACCGCGTTGATCATAACAAAGGTTTCTGATTCCCAAACTGCAAAAAAGCAAGTTGAGGTATGTGTGGATTATAGGTTTGTGTGGGTTATAGTTTTGGGTTTTTTTTGTTGGTAATTGATTGATTTGGGTTTGGGTTTTGATGAATTTGCCTTCTTGGCGAAGAAGATGAAAGGCAAGAACAAGTATGACCACTAAACCTACCTGCCTCTTCAAGCATGCTGCCTGCCTGCAAACATGCTTCCTGCAAGCAAGCAAGATGCCTGCTTGCCTGCAAGCATCAGAACACTTCAATGGAAGGTAAAAGACTTTTAAGTTCACTGTCCCTTCCATGAAGTTGCTAAATCTTTTTAGTACTATATAAGTTCGTTAAAAAAAGGACCACTAAGCCTACCTACCTGTTCAAACATGCTGCCTACAAACAAGCAAGCTGCCTGCCTACATGCAAGCATCAGAACACTTCAATGGAAGGTAAAAGACTTTTAAGTTCACTGTCCCTTCCATGAAGTTGCTAAATCTTTTTAGTACTATATAAGTTCGTTAAAAAAAGGACCACTATGCCTACCTGCCTGTACAATCATGCTGCCTGCAAGCAAGCAAGCTGCATGCCTGCCTGCAAGCATCAGAACACTTCAATGGAAGGTAAATGACTTTTAAGTTCACTGTCCCTTCCATGAAGTTGCTAAATCTTTTTAGTATTATATAAGTTCGTTAAAAAAATGACCACTAAGCCTACCTGCCTGTTCAAGCATGTTGCCTGCAAGCAAGCAAGTTGCCTGCCTGCCTGCAAGCAAGTAAGTTGTCTGCCTGCCTGCAAGCATCAGAATACTTCAATGGAAGGTAAAAGACTTTTAAGTTCACTGTCCCTTCCATGAAGTTGCTAAATATTTTTAGTACTATATAAATTCGTTAAAAAAAGGACCACTAAACCTACCTGCCTGTTCAAGCATGCTGCCTGCAAGCATCAGAACACTTCAATGGAAGGTAAAAGACTTTTAAGTTCACTGTCCCTTCCATGAAGTTGCTAAATCTTTTTAGTACTATATAAGTTCGTTAAAAAAATGACCACTAAGCCTACCTGCCTGTTCAAGCATGCTGCCTGCAAGCAAGCAAGTTGTCTGTCTGTCTGCAAGCAAGCAAGCTGTCTGCCTGCCTGCAAGCATCAGAACACTTCAATGGAAGGTAAAAGACTTTTAAGTTCATTGTCCCTTCCATGAAGTTGCTAAATCATTTTAGTACTATATAAGTTCGTTAAAAAAAGGACCACTAAGCCTACCTGTCTGTTCAAGCATTCTGCCTGCCTGCCTGCAAGCATCAGAACACTTCAATGGAAGGTAAAAGACTTTTAAGTTCAATGTCCCTTCCATGAAGTTGCTAAATCTTTTTAGTACTATATAAGTTCGTTAAAAAAAGGACCACTAAGCCTACCTGCCTGTTCAAGCATGCTGCCTGCAAGCAAGCAAGCTGTCTGCCTGCAAGCATCAGAACACTTCAATGGAAGGTAAAAGACTTTTAAGTTCAATGTCCCTTCCATGAAGTTGTTAAATCTTTTTAGTACTATATAAGTTCGTTAAAAAAAGGACCACTGCGCCTACCTGCCTGTTCAAGCATGCTGCCTGCAAGCAAGCAAGCTGCCTGCCTGCCTGCAAGCATCAGAACACTTCAATGGAAGGTAAAAGACTTTTAAGTTCGCTGTCCCTTCCATGAAGTTGATAAATATTTTTAGTACTATATAAGTTCGTTAAAAAAAGGACCACTAAGCCTACCTGCCTGTTCAAGCATGTTGCCTGCCTGCAAGCATCAGAACACTTCAATGGAAGGTAAAAGACTTTTAAGTTCATTGTCCCTTCCATGAAGTTGATAAATCTTTTTAGTACTATATGAGTTCGTTAAAAAAATGACCACTAAGCCTACCTGCTTGTTCAAGCATGCTGCCTGCAATTAAACAAGCTGCCTGCCCGTAAGCATCAGAACACTTTAATGTTGAAGATGATGGTTATATGGTGCGTTCTTAGAGAGATTTTTGTGAATGCTAATTTATGTGAGAAAAAATAAACGGCTAAAAAATGCATCTCAATATTCTTCTAAACTGAATGTGGCATTTCGTTTTCCCTAATGACATTATGTTGCTTAACTGTTGAGCCCTATTACAAAAGCTTTTTTAGTACTAAAACTGATGGTTATATAATGCTTTACTAAACTAAATGTGGTACGATGTATTCCTATTAAAAATGAAATAAAAACCCAATTGCGATTATTCAACAATTCCGTGCAAGTGCGATGTACTCTATCGTAGTGCCAACGGCACGGGTATTACACTAGAGGTGTAAATTTCTAGAGGTGAAAGGATGAGTACCATATTTACCCATGGACTTGCTTTTCTAAATATATGTCCTGGATGCCGAGTTTTTCCTTCAATGGGACCTAAATCACAAAATTATTTGAACAATATAGGCTTAATATAAGATAAGGCAAAGAAAACGGACATTGAAATTGGAACTAGATTTACTTGAAGTAGCATTCCATCCAACAAAAAAAGAGAGAGAATGATAGTCACATAATTATTACATAATATACCCCTTAATTTATACATGTTAGTGTTTCGATTATTATATTTTATAGTAATTATTTCGTTTTCATATCTTTGTAGGAATTTGAGCGTAAACGATGAAATCAGATTAAAGCGGCAAGTTAAGGAACGACAATTAGTCGATTCCAATGGTGGTATAAAGCAATCACAAAACCTAAACCTAAACCTAATTCATACCCTAAACCCGAAACCTAATTCATACCCTAAAACCAAACCCAAAAGAAGCAAATTGGGAAAAATTCAATCCTCTTTCTCTCAAATTCACCTAACCCTCACCACCACCACCTATCCCTCTTCCACTCACTCATCAGTCACCTCTCCCACTCACTCACAGTCCCCTCGTCATCGCACCACCGCGCACCACCGTCACCACCGTGAAACAGGGGTGTGACAACCCTGTTTCACGTCCAATTTTTTACTCCACCACCACTCTCTGCTCCTCTCCCCTGTTCACCTCACCCTTGCCACCGCACGAGCTCCACCACCGCACGAAAATCCGCGACAGAACCACCGCAAAAAGCCGCGAAACAGAGCCGCACCGCGACTCTGTTTCGCCTCGCGACAGAGTCTGTTCCTCTCATTTCTCGGCCTCTCTTCGTCTCGAGCTTCTTCCTGACTCCCTCTCTCGCGACCACCGTCACGACCAGGCCAATCATCACCGCCACCACCTCGCGAAACAGCGCCACCACCGTGAAACAGGGAGCTGTGTTTCATTTTCCTTCTCTGTTTTTTTCGGTTTTGTAGCTGTTTCCTCACCCTCTATTTCCCTTTTTCAGGTTCTGGAGATGAATTGAGCCCGAGGACGATCACGGGGAGCGACGGAACGACCGCTGTCGCGCTGGAGAAGACGGTGGCGCGTCGATAGCACTGTAGCGCGGGAATTTTAAATTGGGTTTATTTTGGCTATTTGCACCCCCGTTTCTGTAAAAGCCACCACAAGCTGTTTGGACCAATTTCCTCGGGATTCGTGCACAACCACTTGCTGACCTGCTGAGTGCCACCACATCGAGTTTGTGACGAACTAAATGGGTTATATAAATTAATTTGATTTATTTTACTGAATTGTGTACTTAATTGTTAATTGCAATTTATTTCTGAATTTTTGATAAATTGCTTTCACCTTGCATGTTCGAGTAATTAAACTTGATATGTTTGGTAGTTAGAATTACCCTTTATCAATATTTTCAAAGCATGTGCTAAAAATATTAAGCTTAAACTTTGATTAAGTGTGCCCTAAAAAGACATTTAATACTTTGTAAGAGCGTATTTGCTTGAAATAATTTGTTAATGTTTGATAGAAACATGATATAAGATTAATTGGATTTTAACGATCACATATTCGGTGTAAGCAAGGGATTCTCATCCCTAACGCTTCTCGTTTTTAAATTCAGTAATTTAGATTTAAATAATTTTGCTAATTCATTGGTGAGTTCAAACCCACAAAAATCCATTTCATCTATCTTTTATTTTTCTTATTTTTATTTATTTTTAGTTTAGATTTAAAAATGCTGTAACCCCATTTCCTATAAATTAGTTTAATTAAATTCTAAAATTCAATTGCATCCACCTTCTTCGTGGGATCGACCCGTACTTGCCGTTGTCTACCAGTTAGGCACCGTGCACTTGCGGTTATTACAAGTGGGTTAAATTAACCTGTTAATTTAGGTTAGTTAAATCCGCATCAGAGAACCTGATGAAAATCAAATCAGAACACTTCAATGGAAGGTAAAAGACTTTTAAGTTCACTGCCCCTTCCATGAAGTTGCTAAATCTTTTTAGTACTATATAAGTTCATTAAAAAAATGACCACTAAGCCTGCCTGCCTATTCAAGCATGCTCCAAGCAAGCTGCCTGCCTGCCTGCAAGCAAGCAAACTACCTGCCTGCCTGCAAGCATCAGAACACTTCAATGGAAGGTAAAAGACTTTTAAGTTCACTGTCCCTTCCATGAAGTTGCTAAATCTTTTTAGTACTTTATAAGTTCGTTAAAAAAATGACCGTTAAGCCTACCTGCATGTTCAAGCATGCTGCCTGCAAGCAAGTTGTCTGCCTGCCTACCTGCAAGCATCAGAACACTTCAATGGAAGGTAAATGATTTTCAAGCAAGTTGCCTGCCTGTAAGATAGATTTTTGTAGAATTGGGATATCATTGTCGAGGAGTTCAAAAAACCCATTGAAAATAAAAGTATAATAGTGGGCGTCATTGGAAATTGGCAAATAAGGTAGTTTATTTGTAAAGATGATTGAAAATAGCTTATTTTATTAACATTCTTTTTCTAATATTGTGTGTGATAAATTTGTAGATTTCAATCATATTCCCTCATTGCTCAAAGTTGGTGCATATAGACGCCGAGTCATTTGATAATGTGATGCAGAAAATGTTTGGAGCATTTGTTGATATATAATTTTGATGTACATATGCAGTTTAACCCATTTTTGTATATTGTGGGTTCCTTTTGTTCTCATTTTTTGAAAAGAGAAATGGTGGAAACCATGCTCTTTAAATGCGTATAGGTATAAATAATGTATGGCTTTGATATACTTAAATGTTTTTTTTTTTTGCGTGTGGATATATATTTGGTGTTTATGGCATGAAATGCCATTATAAATTTGTATGACAGGTTCAGATAGGTTTCAATATTGAAAAATACAACGGAGACTTTGTCGAAATTTTGAGTTTTTACTTCTTATGATATGTTCAGATAATTTTTTGAAAAGAGAAATTGTGGAAACCATGCTCTTTAAATGCGTATAAGTATAAATAATGTATGGCTTTGATGTACTTAAATGTTTTTATATTATTTTGGTGTGTGGAGATATTATTTTGTGTTCATGGCATTGATTGACATTATAAATTTGTATGACAGGTTTAGACATGTTTCAATATATTGAAAAATACAAAGGAGACTCTATTGAAATTTTGAGTTTTTGCTTCTTAAAACATGTTCAGATAAATTACTTTATTCATAAAATTGACATTTTGGATAAAATTATATTGTGTGCGTGTGTCAGGACTAGTACTGTTGGTCAGGTAAAACCAAGGTCAGAGGCCTTTCAAGACTTTCCTAATGGTTTCAAAACTCAATGTTCCCTTTTGAAAAGTGCCCAAATACTTAGCATCTATATTATAGGGGGAAGGTTTGAGCTCTTGACTGTGATGACGTGTTGCCTCTATTGCATAGTCGGGCCAGACTGTACCGCTAACATTTTTATTGTTTTCTTTGTATTGCTTTTCAACTTCAAACTTGTATTTCCATCGATCGATAGCATCGAACTAGTCTTGAGCAACGTCCTTCCGAACGTTCCTCCCCATTGTAATCTATTGAATGTGAATGAGAGCTTTTACTGACTATTGTGCATTATTATATTGTCTACAGATTGATATTGTGCATTCTCAAGTTAATATTTATGCCCGTCAAAGTAACTACTCATAGGCTTACTAGTGAATTGGATAGCTAGTACCGCACGGATTACTAGTCTGTGACAGTTGGTATCAGAGCCAGAGCTTGTTGAATGCAAATCAGGATGCAGGAACTAAATGAGCGCCTTAGCACTATGGAGGAACGACAGGCTAGTCGAATGCATAGACTAGAAAGCAGAATGGACCAGTTGAACACTTTGGGAGAACAGATTAGTCGGTTGGATGAACTCTTTTCACTGGCAGACAGAGTGGATTCGCTGGCTGAGCACGTTGATAACTTAGAGGGGCGGACAGTCGCTATGGAAGAGTCGCCTCACCCCACAGCTCAGGGGATGAGTGACTTCCAATTACAGTTGGAGGACTTATTTGCAAGGGTTGGCTTGCTTATTAAGGCCACAGGGACGACTGATCACCATAGGATGAAAGTGCCCGAGCCAAAGTCGTATGCTGGGGCACGAGATGGGAAGGAGTTAGAGAACTTCTTGTTTGATCTGGAGCAGTATTTTGCCGCAGTGAACCATGAATCCGAAGAAGCCAAGGTTACCATGGCGACCATGTACTTAGCAGGTGATGCAAAACTATGGTGGAGAACCAAATATGCAGATATGGAAGAAGGTCGCATCCTTATTAGAACTTGGGCAGATCTCAAGAAGGAACTCAGAAATCAATTCTTGCCTGAGAACACTGATTTCTTAGCAAGGAGGAAGCTCCACACCATTAAACAGACAGGCAATATTCGAGACTATATCCGACAATTCTCAACTTGCTTGCTAGATATTCGAGACATGTCTGAGAAGGACAAAGTTTTCTGTTTCATGGAACAAGTTCAGCCGCTTCTACAAGCAGAATTGCAAAGGCAGAAGGTGACAAATATTACAAGTGCTATTGCCGCAGCAGAAAGGTTTAGCGATTATATGCCCATGACTGGATCCACTTCACTCAATCACTCCACAGCTAGAATTGGCAGTACCAATTAAAGCTCAGGGTCGAATGCTCGCTCACCTCACCAAAACTGGGGAAACTCAAGTCAAAACCGAGGAAACTACAATTCCCGGCCGTCCAACCAGAATTGGAGTTCCAACAAAAATTGGAATGCCAGCTCTAGCAACTCAAATTACAACAACAAAGGAGGGCAAAACTACTCTTGGCAGTGGAGACCATCTGCCCCTGCCCCATGCATTCTTTGCAATAGCAGGGATCACCCAACAGGCAAATGTCCATCCAAACCAGCTCTACACTTATTAATGTCCTTGCTTCAAGCAGAACCTTCTAACTCGATCGCATCGAGCTCGAACCCCACCAACAGTGAGACCTCCCAGATGGGAGCTCTACGCAAGCTCAATGCTGTCAAAGGAGAAATGTATGAGCACCCACACAATAAGGTTTTGCAATACATCAACATCACTATCAATGGGTTCCCTTCCCAAGCATTGTTGGATTCCGGAGCGACAGACAATTTTATTGCCCTAGATGAAGCTAGATGTGTGGGTCTGAACTTAGAAGGAGATGTGGGTAAGTTGAAAGTTGTCAACTCTGAGGCAATCTCTATTAATGGTATGGTTATAGCTGTGCCACTACAGGTTAGTCCATGGGAAGGAAGATCAAACTTCTTGGTCGTTCCACTTGATGATTTTAAGGTGATTCTTGGCCAAGAATTCTTCCGAGGAGCTGCAGCAGGACCATTACCTTTCATGGACTCCTTGGGGTTTTTCGGACCCAGATAACGCATTATACCAACCTCAGTTCGACCAACAACTCATGATAGAATATTGTCGGCGCTCCAAGTCAAGAGAGGCTTGGCCAAAGGAGAAGATACATACTTAGCTGTGGCAAAGTTAGAGATGGAAGATGATACTAGCAAAATCCCTGAGGAAGTTGCCCAAGTTATTGCTGACTTCATCAAAGTGATGCCGAATGAATTGCCAAAGAATCTACCTCCCAGAAGGCTCATTGATCACGAAATTGAGTTAGTCCCTGGTGCCAAGCCACCCGCACGTAGTCCATATCGCATGAGCCCTCCAGAGCTGACTGAATTGAGAACACAACTAGATGGCTTGTTGGAGTCGGGATTCATTCGACCCTCTAAAGCACCTTATGGGGCACTTGTTCTTTTTCAGCGAAAACATGATGGCAGTCTTCGCCTTTGTGTTGATTATAGAGCCTTGAACAAAGTCACTATAAAGAACAAATACCCGCTGCCACTCATTGCAGACTTATTCGACCAACTTGGATCCACCAGATACTTCACAAAACTCGACTTGAGATCAGGTTACCATCAGGTCCGCATTACTGCTGGTGACGAACCCAAAACTGCTTGTTCTACTAGATATGGGTCATATGAGTTCCTAGTAATGCCCTTCGGCTTAACCAATGCTCCAGCTACATTTTGCACCTTTATGAATGGCATGTTCCGTCACCTTCTGGACAAGTCTGTGGTTGTCTATCTTAACGACATTGTGGTTTATAGTGGGACTATAGAAGAACACTTACATCATTTGCGAGAAGTGTTCCAAATCCTTAGGGATAATCATCTCTTTGTCAAGAAGGAAAAATGCTCATTCGGCCAGACCCAGATCAATTTCTTGGGTCATGTTATTGGCAATGGCAAGATTCGGATGGACATGGAGAAAGTTAAGGCAATCCATGATTGAAACTCTCTTAAGAACGTGTCTCAACTACGTTCTTTCCTTTGACTCGCGAACTATTATCGTCGCTTCATAAAGGACTACTCTAAGAGAGCTGTTGCCCTGACAAATTTGTTGAAACAAGACCGAACATGGGAATGGGATAGGCAGTGTGAAGCTTCATTCCAAGACTTGAAATTGGCCGTGATGAAAGATCCAGTATTGGCCTTGCCAGACATCACCAAGCCCTTTGAAGTACAAACAGATGCATTTGATTATGCCTTAGGGGGAGTTTTACTTCAAGATGGTCACCCGGTAGCATATGAGAGTCGAAAGTTGAATGATACATAGTCTCGTTACTCAGCTCAGGAAAAGGAATTGCTAGCCATTGCACATTGTTTACGGGTGTGGAGACACTACCTCTTGGGATCTCAAGTCCTTCTTAAAACGGATAATGCTGCAGCAAGCCATTTCCTTACTCAGAAGATGCTAACCTCCAAACAATCTCGATGGCAGAAAAAATTAGCAGAATTTGACTTAGTATTGGAATACAAGCCAGGGCGCACTAACAATGTAGCTGATGCACTCAGTAGAAGGGCAGAGCTTGCAGTGCTAACCCATACTGGTCCGAGTCACACCATCTTGGAGAAGATCAAAGTAGGCCTACAGACAGATCCACAAGCGAAGGCCATTACAGAGTTGATCAAGCAGGGCAAAACTCGACGGTTCTGGATAAAAGATGGAGCAATACTCACAACTGGTAATCGCCTCTATGTTCCGAGAACTTCGGGTTTGAGAAAAGAACTTTTGAGATAATGCCATGACACCCATTGGGCGGGACATCCAGGCTAGAGACGAACACTTGCATTGTTAGAGAGGGGGTACTATTGGCCGCAGATACAGGAGGATGTAATGGCCTATGTTCGAACATGTCTTATTTGCCAGCAAGATAAGGTTGAAAGAGATCGCCCAGTAGGCTTACTAGAGCCCTGCCTGTTCCAACTCGTCCTTGGGAAAGTGTTTCCATGGACTTCATTACGGGGTTACCGAAAGTGGACGATTTCAGGAGTATCCTTGTAGTTGTTGACCGATTCTCAAAGTATGTGACCTTTGTGCCGACCGGATTGACTTGCACAGCCGAAGATACGGCGCAATTGTTCCTCAAGCATGTAGTGAAGTATTGGGGACTGCCCGAAAACATTGTTAGCGACCGTGATGCTCGCTTCACAGGAAAGTTCTGGAAGGAGTTGTTCAAGCTCTTGGGATCGAAACTTAATATGTCGACAAGCCAACATCCCCAATCTGATGGACAGACTGAGCGCTTTAACTCTATGCTTGAAGAATACCTTCGTCATTTTGTAAATGCAAACCAGAAAAATTGGGTGGGACTACTTGATGTTGCACAATTCTGTTTCAACTGACAAAAGAGCTCAGCTACTCACTCCAGCCCCTTTCAGTTGGTTACTGGTCAGCAACCAGTGACACCACATACAGTACTTACCGGATACCAAGGACCTAGCCCAAGAGTTCTTGAATTTGTCAAAGCCTGGCAGAAAAACATTGAAGTTGCTCGAGCCTATCTTGAGAAAGCCTCCCGTCACATGAAGAAATGGGCTGACAAGAAACGACAAATTGATCATTTTGAAGTCGAGGACTTGGTATTGGTGAAGCTAGATATGTTCAACAAGTATAAAAGGACAGCTAGAGCACACAATAATCTGTTTCGCAAGTATGAGGGATCGGTACAGATTATTGAGAAAGTCGGCAAAGTCTTCTATCGCGTCAAGTTACCACATTGGCTCTGTTTCACCCATCATGTCTTCCATGCAAGTAACTTGAAGTCCTACCATGCAGATGCCACTGATCCCACAAGAAATGTATCAACATGAGCATTGCCTAAGCATCTTACTAAGCCAGATCGAAAAGTGGAAGAAATCTTAGCTGACCGCCTCATCAACAACACAGGCCCGGATAGAGAGTATTTGGTCAAGTGGCAGGATGAACCTCTTTCAGAGATCAGTTGGGAGCCAGTCGAGCATCTACTGCCATACCTCTCCAAGCTAGAAGAGTACATGAAAAAGTTCGCTGCGAGGGCGTCAGCGAATTGAGTGTGGGAGAGTGTTAGGACTAGTACTGTTGGTCAGGTAAAACCAAGGTCAGAGACCTTTCAAGACTTTCCTAATGGTCTCAAAACTCAATGTTCCCTTTTGAAAAGTGCCCAAATGCTTAGCATCTATATTATAGGGGGAAGGTTTGAGCTCTTGACTGTGAGGACGTGTTGCCTCTATTGCATAGTCGGGCCAGATTGTACCGCTAGCATTTTTATTGTTTTCTTTGCATTGCTTTACAACTTCAAACTTGTATTTTCATCGATCAATAGCATCAAAGTAGTCTTGAGCAACGTCCTTCCGAACGTTCCTCCCCATTGTAATCTATTGAATGTGAATGAGAGCTTTTACTGACTATTGTGCATTATTATATTGTCTACAGATTGATATTGTGCATTCTCAAGTTAATATTTGTGTCCGTCAAAGTAACTACTCATAGACTTACTAGTGAATTGGATAGCTAGTGCCGCACGGATTACTAGTCCGTGACAGCGTGTCTCTTCGACCGCCAAAAAAAACTCTTTTAATATACTGAAAACGGTGAATACATATTGCGCTGAGACAACAAGTTTTTGTGAATGCCAAATTATGTGAGGTACAAATGCTTATGACAAGTTTAAATATTTCAAAATGGGAAGCTCTATCAAAATTTTAAATATTTTATAATTTTTGTTAAATATTCATTCTTCCTAATCGATGATGTCATTCTGTTTGTCCTAATTAAATTATGTTTTTTCAACTGCTGTTTTACTAAATTGGGTATCAATTTCAGCCAATACTCACTTGGACAAACATGAGATATTTCCTTCTTATTTTAGTTAAGCTGACATTTGGTGGAGATTAAATTCCTTAGCACATTGGTTGCGTTGATCAGATTTATTAACATTGTTTTACTGTTCAATAGTATTAACTTTTTACAAAATTAATTCATCATAACTATTGTAATAGACAATTATGCAAGTGTTTTTAAAAATTTAAATAAAATCACAAATTTGAGTATTCAACATAGCCGTTTAAGTATGATGTAATCTGCGATAGTGCACGGGTATTCCACTAGTATAGTTACAAATTGCGATGCAATAACATGCTTTTAAAAGGATAGATAGTTTGTAAAAATGGCACATTGTTACGCTTTGGTACCAAAACACATGTTTTATCTTGAATCCTTTAGTTTCAAATTGGAAATAAGAAAAGAGTCTTCTTGATAAAGAATAATTGTAAAACATATCTTATCACAGTGATGCAATGTTAATACATATGAAAATACATGACTCGAACAGCAAGCAGATGTTTTGTTCCCAATGTCAAAAAATCCCAAAGATTACACAAATGCATTTCGCACATCTAAGGCACCATATAGAAAGTTCAATTCAAGCCAAAGGCTTCAAAACATTCCATAAGGAATAAGAAAGCATAGTGATTTTCTTACGCCTAAAAGAACAGTGATTTTCTCACGCCTACCCTACCCGTTGGTTTATGAGAAATAAGAGTACCCAATGCTGATTTCAGAGCACCCAGTGACGGGAACCAAGATTTTTGTTAAAAGAGAATACATAAATAACTACACAAAACACCAATTGCTAAACGAACTCCATCTAATCTATTAGGGAAGAAAATTGATCCATCTAATTGGATTATTTATGATTTGCCCCTTATAAAATAGCTAATTAAATGTTACCCACATCATTAACTACTATCAGGCACGGATCTACGAGGGGGCGAGTGGGGGCCCTTGCCCCCACTAACTTTTGAGATTTTTTTTTTTTTTTTTATAATTTATTTGTCCCCCAATTAGTTTTTTTTTTATGTGCCCCTCTATTCTCACTTTTCACTTTAACCAGGACTTTATCCTTCAAATCATGTACATATCAAATTCAAACGAGTTATTCTAGACAGCTCGGGTAGACAGCCTGGTTTGCTGCCTGGGGGCCAAAATACAAATTTGCCCCCCCCCCCTCTTTGAACAACTTTTGGAGAAGGTATTTAAAGAGGGGGGGCAAACTTGTATTTTGGGCCCCCCAGGCAGCCTCTCCCAGGCTGTCTAGAATTTGGGAATTCAAACTATACTTTTAGAGTTAGAGATAGAGGTTAAATCCCTCAAATCTCTCAAAGAACAGAAATTCTAGCGATTCTTCCCTGCCTAGGGGGCGAAAATATATTTTTGCCCCCCTCTTTAAACACATGCTCCAAAAAGATGTTTTAAAGATGGGCCAAAAATGTATTTTCGCCTCCTAGGCAGGGAAATCAGGCTGGTTTCCCAGACCAGCTAGAACTGCTCCTCAAAGAAACCAAAATTCACAGTTTCTTCTTCATACTCCATCAATTGGATAAGATGTGAAAAACCCCTATATTTCATCATCTTCAAAGATCTATAACTATTGAGTTATTTGAGCTCATCTTCACAAGATCCAGTAGGATCCAAACCACCTTATTCTTCTTCTTCTAGGTACCAGATGCCTTCATTAATCACTGTGTTGGTCATCTCCACAAAAAAATCGTAAGCAACTCAATCTCTTCCTCATTTTCTTCATGTAGTAGTAATGAATGATTCAAACCCTTCTCTTCTATTGTGTTTCTATAAGTAGTAATCATCTTCAATGAATGTCTTTGTTGTACTCCCCTTTTTGCTATAGTAGTAATCAATGAATATAATAGTAATTCTACAGGGCCTGGGTCCCCCTGCTTGGTTTGCTGCCTGGGGGACAAAAATACACTTTTGCCCCCCCCCCCTCTTTAAACACATTTTCCAAAAAGGTTGTTAAATAGGGGGTAAAAGTGTATTTTTGCCTCCCCAGACATCAACCTCGATGGTTTTTCTAGGCCAGGAAGAATTCGGATTTAAAAAAAAAATTCATGTTAAAATAACTAATTTTTATATTATATTTAATTAATTATGACATCACTCCGCCCCCCCTCGACAAAAATCCTGACTCCGTCACTGCCTACTATTGTAGTATTCCCTAGGACTAATAGTCAACGTACTGTCAAAAGCTCACGTTGATTACTAAACTGCCCTGCAAATAATAACCCACAAATGAACCTCGAGATACAAACATGTATCTTGAAGAGAAATTAATGGATCGAATTTTTTATGTATCCCTAGAAAAATCCTACGAATAAAATACAAAACCAAAAAAATTTTAAACGCGTGTTGTCAGCGCCGCAGTGTGGGCAAATTGCAAATAACCCAAAAACATTAAAAATTCAGCAAGGCAAGTGCCCCCACATAGATTTGTGCCAGAATGCACCTGGAAATAGCAAGGAATTCCACACCTCTTGATCAAGATTACACCAGTAAGAAGATGATCTCCACATTTCATAACAAGCTCGCAACAAATGCATGTTTCATCTACATTCATACCCATTTTAGCTAACCCGTCCTTGGACGAGAATTAACTTCACACAACTTAACACATAACGAAAGGAAGTTTTTGAAATAGTTTTCCAAACTAAAGGAATCATTAAAGAGAAATGAGGACTCCTGACCTCAAGAATGTGGACATAGAGTGAAGCGACCAGAACATTCCTTCCTTTAGTCAAATCAAATGACTTCTTCCTCTGTCCATAAGATGGATTTTGTTGAGAACTTTCAAACTTCTTCCACGAGATGGATGACCCGAGACATCAATTTACTCTTCCAATGACTCAGTGAAAATGAAGATCCCAGTCCCCTCACCCAATCATTATCTATGAACACGTGTTGAACAAATTCCTCGTTTAATGCAAGGCATAGGCTGTAAACTTTGCAAAGTAAACTTTTAGAGGAACCTATACGCACCAATATATTACCCCAAAATTTAATCATATCGGCCGGCCTCCATATGTTGCATCCAAAGCATTTTAATTGCGCATTTGAAAAGCTCTTGTGGTTGGGTAATTTATCTCTAGCATCGACATAGTGTCTGGCTTTGATGATTCTTTATCACACACTATTTTAGCTTTATATCATTTCGCCACAACCATTTTCCAACAAAGCTTCGTCCACTTTCTTCAAGGATACAAGTGTTTTTTCTAATCATTGATCCACCCAAAAACTCTTTTAGCAATAACCTCCATTTGTCCACCGATGGAAAAGAGAGATGTTGTTAACAGAGGTACTAGCACATAATCGATGCCGAGTCCAACACCTTTTAAGAGGAGCTTACTTTTCCACGTCAAGAATTTGCTCTCCAGGCCAGGGTTTCAATAAATGTGTCCCAAAGGTCCAGACTGCTACTTTTGCCCCCCTCGTGAAAAAACAATCCCCACTTTATAACCAAGTTGCTTCTTTGACCAAAGCGCCGCCCCTAGTCCATACATCATTCTTGGCAAAATTTGATCTGTGAACCAAAAGTCAACTAAAAAACATGAGAATGGCCTAATTGTTGTCAACAAAAACTATAGTCATCAACCACAAAATAGAGATACTTAATTTTGGGATAAAAGTCAGAACTGAAACTCCATGCCTTTGTCTTGATTATCATAGAAATCAGTCTATCTAATTCCAAATCTGCTTAAGAATTGTAGTTTATTGATGCAGGTTAAATCTATGCATTTTCCCCCCTTCTTCCTCTTTGTTACTTTCCTGCCACATCCTCCCACTTTCTTTGCTATTTTGATTTTGGATAAAACTAAAGCCCAAACCGAACCGAACATCAACCGAGGTATTGGTTTTATCTTTACTAGGGCTCGGTTTCAGGTGAAGCTCATGGAAACCGGCGGAATCAGTTTGGTTGTCGGTTTCACCTGGAAGTCGATTTGAATCGTGCACACCCCTACATGGAGGTTGTGACTCTGGTTGACACAGCCACACAGCAAGTAAGTCTGTTGGGCTGTGGGAGTTGATTCAGTTGATTCCGACTGGAAACTGTGTCTATTTTGTTTCTTTTATCTTTTCTTTTACGTCTCCTCAACTACTAATCAGTGTAAAAATATCTCTCTCAACAACCGTTTTCACTTTGATACCAAATAATAGAATCTAAAACTAATCTAATTAATCTAAATCTAAAACTAAGAAAACTAAGATAAATAAACTTAATTCCTCATATTCATTCAACCACTACAAGTAATAGCCTATTAGCCCTATTTATACTAAATCTAGCTTGCAAATCAAACAATCTAACCTTAAATGTTATTGAAACCTTAATCCCCAATCATTCAGTTACAGACTAACTTAGGCCCGACCCAACAACTAAACCAAATTAAATAAAACAAATTAAATCCTAATCCTACTTAACATCAGATTAATAATACATTAACTTTATTTACACAACAAATTCATACAAGCTATAAATAAGACCACACCCCAAATCCCATGGAAGAGGTTGTGTGCTATAAAAGCTCCTAGCCCAAGTCAAACTTTAATACTATGAGATCACTACAAAGTCACATTGTACAATTTGACAACTGAAAACAGCAACACTTGAGAGCCAGACAAAAAAGTGAATCTAGATAATATGTCAACACCCTAAAGAAACAACATTTACTATTGTTGACACCCTAGAGAAACAATATTTACTACTATCATTTATCTGAAGAAGCACATATTATTAAGGTGAGAATAAGAAGATATATAAAAGGAAATTATCTTGCAAACCTACCAACCAATATCGAGATGGAAAGGCAATTGATGTGGATAAGATGGATTTAGGTAATATGAAAATTATGGTAACCAAAATATAATAAAATATTTTGAGCAGAAACAATACCCTAGATGTTTGCAGTAATTCAAAAAAATTATACCACATGATAACTTGAATCACTTTCAAGAATAACATGTAAATTACTCAAAACCATCTTCCTATAATCCGGTTTCTACTATTAAGATTGTTTAGTGTAGTGCATATTATATTTTTGTTTTTGCACATAGCAAGCAAAAATATAAAGGAACCCTGCCATTTTTCATATAAATACCAAAGCAATATAAAGAACAAAAAGCAAGGCTTACTTCCTCATTCTTCGCCATCTTCATCTTTTTCGCCTCCATCCTCATAATCCTCAATTCCCACTTCCTTCCTCATTCTCAATACTTCCATCCTCTCAACACTTCCATTTTCATTCCAAACATTCTTTTCACCATTGCCTTGATTAGAGCCACAATCATGGCTTCCCTCCGCCACCTTGTTCATCGTCATTCTTGTTGCCTCCTCCCTAGTCGTACCTTGCTTAGACTCATCTATCAACTAGTTTCAATGCCTTGGAGGGCCTAAAAATATATATCTAATTCCACGATCTCAACAATTCTTTGCTACCTCAGTACTCTTGCATATCAACATACAACTCCTCTTCAATATCTTGCTAGGCCTCAAACATATTGCTATTGTAGCTTGCATTTGACTAGAACTTGAAACTTCCTTGCTCCTTTAACAACCAAGAAATGGTGCATCTACATCCAGACTTAAAAGGAGCAAAGGAGAAGTTTCAAATATGAGGTGAAGGAGCCCAATGGAGTAGAGCTCGCTGAGCTTTGTCTCGTCTCAAGCAAAGCTTTCAATGGACCTTGCTTTGTTGAGACCCAACAACAAACATTACTTGGGAAGAAAAACTTGACAGCCAGACGAAAACAATGCCGACAAAGATTCTACAAGATAAGCACTCCCTTCAAAGGGATTTTATTTGTTGTACAAAAGAGCGAGAGTGGATTATTGTTGTACAAAAGGGGTCGCTCCTTCCTTGAATAAAGATGTTAGGGGTTCAAAATGATGCTTTCTAGACAAAGTTTTCAATTTTCAGTGAGTGCTGGTTTTCCAGCAAGAGAGATGAGGATTCAAAATAAATTGCAAGGACACATTGTTCTATTAGTTGATGCATATTTATACTTCTAATGCTGCCCCCTTCAAAAGAATATCTCTGAATTTCATTTTGTCAATGACATTCCGATCTCAGACCTCTCCTAGACACAAATGAACGAGAACAAGTTATCTATGCACTTTTCTGGAACAAATGGCAGGTGTATTCGAGGAGAAAAAACAACTTAGAGCACCTTGAAAGTGATATTAAATCTTCTATTTGGTTTCCGGCGACAAACTGTGGTACTATCAAAGACATCAAATTCTTCAATTGCATGTACAGTTGGACTCTTCTGTTTGTAAGTATGCATTTTGTTTTGCCTGAGAGAAGTTTGTTGCTAACCCTTAATAAATAATATTATTCATCAATAAACTCGTTTGTCAAAGAACTTTTTAAGAATAGAAAAAAGGAATCCTGCAGGCACGTGGAGTGTTGAAGATATATTAAATGGTGACCTAGGAATGTGACAAGAATGCCCATGGGAAGCAAGCAATAAGTGACAGTAACTCTGACAATTTTCAGGACGTGTTGCAGTAACAAAAAAATAGTATAGAAACAAAACGAGATATCTATCTAATATTTCACACTGGTTTTTTCACTGTTCATGAACAGTAATTTTAGTGTGTTTGTTCTACATGGCAACACTTATGTAATTGGCATAAGTTAAGTAAAAAAAAAAATCCCGATAGTTTCCTCTCCCTCTCCTTTCCCCTCTCTTCCTCTACCCAAACAAGCATTGAAGAAGAAGGAAGAAGCTCCTCTTCCTCTACATCTCCTCCTCTGAAGTTGTTTCTTCTTCTTCTTCTTCTTCTTCTTCTTCCATTCTCTTCTTCCTCTCGCAGCCCTCTCGCAGAACAGCCCCTCTCGCAGAGCAGCCCCTCTCGCATTCCTTGCCAACTGCACGACCACATCGATTTCGTACTTCCTCTACATCTCCAATTTGCTTTAGTAACATTTCAGATGGCTTTATATTAGGTGAACAGTAAAAAAGCCATCTGAAATGTTAGGGTTTTCTTCTTCTTCTTTTCATTTCCTCTGTCGGGTGTGTTTGATGGAGTGAGGGGTGAAGAGGGTTTCAGTGCTGGTGCAAACCCATTTTTTGGGTGATTGAACCCATTTTTTGTTTAGGGTGATGGTGGTGAGGTCAATTGTGGTTGGCAGTGGTGGCGAGCTCGATTGTTGATTAGGGATGGTGGTTGTGAGATTGGTTGGGAGTGGGATGGGGCGGCGAGGTTCAGAAATGGTGGCGGCGGCGAACTCAGATTGGAAGTGGTAGTGTGAGGTTGATTATGGGAGGTGATGTGGTTCAGTTGGAGAGATTGAAGGTGGTCCAATGGTTGGTTTGGGTTGTGGACTGAAGAAGATGGATGGAGTGGTGTTGGTTCAGTTGTGAGGTGAACCATATATGGAGAACAAAGAGAAGAGATACGAAAAATGCGAGGAGTTTTTCTTCTCACGCATCTGAAATCTGTAAGTAGCAGCTCTCTTTCTTCTCACGCAGTTCTTCTCCCTTTCATCTCTTGCAATTTGTTGATTAAGGGCTTCCTTTCACTCTTTTTTTAATCTTTAGGGTCTCTTTGTTATGTTGAATTATTTGGTTGCCAATCTCTGACTCTTATTTCCACTATATCTGTGCAATGTGTTGATTCTATGCAATTTATTTCTTTGTAAAGGCACAATGGTATGAGTTGATTTGGTTTTTTTTCTTCTCCATTTCATCCCTTTCATCTCTTGCAATTTGTTAATTTAGGGCTTATTTTAACCACTCTTTTAATCTTTAATCTCTAAATTTGTTGCGAATCTTCTACAGTTTTGTCTCACATTTCTCCCTCTCATGTAGCTATCTCTGTTCAATGCATTGATTCTCTACAATTTTTGAAAAATGGGTTGATTATTTTGTGACAAAAGCACAATGGGTTGATTTTCTCTCGCACAACTCCTTTTTCTTTCGATTCACCCGCCATCTTCGAGTAAGGTAAATTTCTATAGTTTATACGGTTTGATGTTTTTAGTGTCTAAAGTGAGTTGTATTGAATTTGAGGTTTATTGGTTATTGAATTGCTGCAAATTCATGATTTGTATTCATTCTCATCTATGTAGATCATAATTTGGTAATGAATATGTTTTTTTCGATTGGGGGTATCATACTTTTAGTTGCAAATTCATTTACTAGGTGTTTTACTAGCCTTCCTAATTTCTTCTTAATGGGTCAAGTTTACTATTGTTCAGATGCAAATTTTCATAAGTTGTTCCATTGTTATCCTTTTTTCATGATTCACCTTTTCCAACTTCTATAATGTGCTTAAAAATCGCTCTCTTTTGTTAAAGCTGATAACTTGGATATTGCAATAACTACTAATGACGGAATTAAGTGGTATGCAAGTTCAAAAGTGTTCACTTATCAATGTTCTGCTGTATGATTTTTTTATTCATATTTACTTTTGTATTTGTTGATTAGTTTATGAGTTTCTTGCTTTGAATGGGAGCTAGGTTTAGTTTTAAAATCTAATGACTTTACTTGGTGGGTCTTAGCATCTATACAAGCTCATTCTTGCTTCAATTTTGTTGTTTTTTTTATTTTGGATTTCATTTTCATAAGTTGTTCCATTGTTATCCATTTTTCATGATTCACCTTTTCCAACTTCTATAATGTGCTTAAAAACTGCTCTCTTTTGTTAAAGCTGATAACTTGGATATTGCAATAGCTACTAATGACCGAATTAAGTGGTATGCAAGTTCAAAGTGTTTACTTATCAATGTTCTGATGTATGATTTTTTTATTCATATTTACTTTTGTATTTGTTGATTAGTTTATGAATTTCTTGCTTTGAATGGGAGTTAGGTTTAGTTTTAAAATCTAATGACTTTACTTGGTGGGTCTTAGCATCTATACAAGCTCATTCTTGCTTCAATTTTGTTGTTTTTTATTTTGGTTTTCATTTTCATAAGTTGTTCCATTGTTATCCATTTTTCATGATTCACCTTTTCTAACTTCTTTCAGGTATACTCCATATTTCTCTAATCCCATTTGCCATTTGTTTGAAATCTCATAAACAAAAGCTTGATTTAGCAAAACAGCTGAATCTCAGACCCAGACAAGTAGAAGTTTGGTTTCGGAACAGATGAGCAAGGTACATTGTTTATTTGTTTTTTCAAACCTTCGTTATTATCTTTTAATGGGTGTTTCAAATTTTGTATTTTAGTTCTGATTCAATGAAAATATGTGAAATTTTCAGAACAAATTTGAAGCAAACAGAGGTGGACTGTGAGTACTTGAAGAGATGTTGTGAAACACTGATAGAGGAGAACAGGAGGTTGTAGAAGGAGCTGCAAGAGCTGAGGGCTTTCAAGGCTTGCAACCCATTCTACATGCAACTCCTAGCAATTCTCAAACTTTGTGGTGGTGGTGGTACTCATTCATGAACACTCGAAGAGCAACCAAAGAGAAGAAACTCAAGGTACGATTCTAATCCCTCTTTTATAATTTTTGGGTATTTCCAATTTTCGTTGATGTGATACTTGCTTCTGTGAGATTTTTCTATGTGGAGCATGAGATTTTGTTTTAACCGTTTGGGTTTATCGTTTGAATGTGTTTGTTTTAACCGTTTGAAGCATGAGCTTGATGACATTTTTGTTGTGTTGAGCATTGTGTTCAAACCACTATTTTTTTGACTGAATTCTTTGTCATATATCTGATGAAAAGTCTTTACTTTGTTGAACTTATCTCAAACATTGTGGTGGTGTTGAAATCTCTTTACTCTGTTGAAATTTACTCTTTGTACTCATTCATTGTAAGTGTTTTTTTTTTAAATGAAAGAAAAACCCAATTGCGATTATTCGACAATTCCTTTAAAGTACATCTACTCTGTAGCAGTGCCAACTTCTTTTCTCTCTATTCTAAAGTACAATGTACTCTGTAGATGAAAAGCATTGCTGAAAGTATAACTGCTCACATCAAAGATTTTCAGTATCTTTTTTTTAGCTGATTTTGTCCTCGAGGGTGGTAGATTTACTTGGTCCAATCACAAACTCTCCCCCACTCTCTGTAAACTGGATTGAATATTTGGTTCCTTTGAAGATTTCCTCCTTCCTGCTGTTGGATCTGTTCATCATGCAATCCTTTTGGAGCATCCAATCAACAACCCCTACCTTAGACCCTAGACCTTTCTGACTGGAACAATATGGTTTGAAGATAAAGATTTCTACAAGATGTTTGAGATCAATTGGAAATAGCTTCAATATGATGGGCTCCTTGCTTTGTTTATTTGGAAACAAGCTCAAGCTCCTAAAAAACTGCTGCAAAGAATGGAATAGGCAACGCTTTGGTCAGCTCAACAACCTTATTGAGAACAAACAATGAGCATTGTTGGTTAGATCTTATTGAAGAGGCTAGATAATTAACTCCAAAATGAATGGAGATTAGAATTAAGAGCATAATTGAGCTTACTAAGTTACTGAAAATGAACTTTATTTGCTAGAAGAGAAAGGCTGGATTACAATAGGGGAAACAGGGTGACGTGCACCAAACTCTGCCTCATCATTATCAACCATAAGGATCAACAACAATATTGGAGCCTCAGATTTGAAAACAGGGTGGAGTTAGAAGATGCAGTGATAGCTTACATTATGAACCATTTTGCGAATATTGCTAGGGAAAAAGAAACTTGGAGACCTCAACTCCAAGGCGTAGTGTTCAAAACCCTTGACTTAATCAGTGCCATACATGAACTCACCTCTGAAGTAGCAGCTGGCATTGATGGCTATCCTATTGACAAAGGTCTGTTCCTTTATACACCAATTTGGGATAATTTTCTTTTTGGGTATAACTGGAAGAAGGTTGCTAATTTTGATATGTGTGAGAGGATTTAATGATATGAAATATATCTCTCTCGTGATTGATCAAGTACTTTATTGTTAATTGAACCATTTTTTGATTATTCAGTGATGACTTATTTGATACGACCATATGGGTATGTTCCAAGCTGTATATCAATCAAGTCACTTTGTTGCATCACCTTCAGCTCCTCATGTTGCCAGCTACTATTAAAAAGCCCCTTGGATTAAAAAAAAAAACCAAGACTGGAGGGCTCGGCGTCCAAAAGCTTACCACAAAGATAAAGGTGGATTCTTGCATGAACAATTTAATTTTTATATACAAAAAAAGAAGGAAAATGCAGAACTTGGTATCAAAAGGTCCATTTCCTAATGTCGTATGTTGGTTCTGTTTTATCTAATCTGTGGTATCCTTTTTTGTTTTATTTTTGGAATGTTATCTCAACTCTTATATGGTTCATCCTAACTAGCTATACTACCATTTTGAAAGTTTAGTAGATGCTACGGCATTACACGGTAGCTATGCCGGATGGGTTCATTACATGAATTTAACTAAAAGAAAAATAATCTGATTTAAGTAGTGCCAACGGATGAAAATGGTGATAATGCTGGAGAGCGCAATCCACACCCCACCGTTTTTTTAGCGCGAACCACTTCTCTCAGCCTTCAATCCAATTGCAATGTCCAGGTATCCCTTCTTTTTTGTTTTGTTTTTATTTGAGTTTTTTTAAGTTATGGGGTTTGTTAGATTTGGTTATTTATATTGCTTTTGAGATTGTTCTAGAGTTTGAGTTGTAACTATTCATTCATCATGTTTGTATTTGAGAAATTTTTGTTTTTCCAATTGAGATCGATTTAATTAGTTCTTCTTACACCTCTTAACTTGATGAAAGTTGGAGCCTTTGATAATGGGTTAAATAGATTTAGTGAATATTTGAGGGATCAATAGTTTGGCTAAAATTATCAAGAGCTCGAACAACCAAATATTTTGGCCCATGGACCATAGCATGGTTGTCTGTTATAATTCAAAGAGTAGTATTATTGTTCACAAAACTTGCTTGCTAGCTTAATTTGCTTTAATTTCATGTTATTGTCATTAATCACGACTTCATAATATTTGGTTTTAGAAATGGCTGTGAATGAGAGTGTGTTGCTTGCTGGCAGTTTGTTTGCTAGCTTAGTTTGCTTTAATTTCATGTTATTGTCATTAATCATGACTTTCTAATATTTGGTTTTAGAAATGAGTGTTTTAGAAATGGATGTGAACGGGGAGGTGTTGCTTGCAGGCAGCTTACTTGCTTACTTGGTGATAGCTTAATTTGCTTGCTTGGAAATTACAATCAGATTCTCATTTCAGGCGTACAATGAACTGTAAGAAAAATGCTTAGTTTTTTCACCATAATTGGACAAGGTTCTCCTTAAGAAAAAAAAGTTTTGATGTACTTAAATGTTTTATATGGAATATTTTTATAATTAAATGATCATTTTGGTGTGTGGATATATTATGTGGTGTCATGCATTGATTGCCATTGTAATTTTTTATGACAGGTTCAGACAAGTTTCAATATTGAAAAATACAAAGGAACTCTGTCGAAATTTTGATTTTTTAATTGTTCATGACATTGGTTGTCATTATAGTCACTTATGTGAATTTTCTTATGACATGTTCAGATAAATTACTTTATTAAAAAAATGACATTTTTTTGGCTATAATGATGTTGTGTGCATGTCTCTTTCGAAACATTCGTGAATGTAGGATGAAATCTGCAATAGTGTCATGGCATTGATTCCATTGTAATTTTTTATGACAGGTTCAGACAAGTTTCAATATTGAAAAATACAGAGGAAACTCTGTCGAAATTTTGATTTTTTAATTGTTCATGACATGGATTGTCATTATAGTCACTTATGTGAATTTCTTATGACATGTTCAAATAAATTACTTTATTAAAAAAAATGACATTTTTTTGGCTATAATGATGTTGTGTGCATGTCTCTTTCGAAACATTCGTGAATGTAGGATGAAATCTGCAATAGTGTTCATGGCATTGATTGCCATTGTAATTTTTTATGACAGGTTCAAACAAGTTTCAATATTGAAAAATACAGAGGAAACTCTATCGAAATTTTGATTTTTTAATTGTTCATGACATGGATTGTCATTATAGTCACTTATGTGAATTTTCTATGACATGTTCAGAATAAATTACTTTATTCAAAAAATGACATTTTTTTGGATATAATGATATTGTGTGCATGTCTCTTGCGAAACATCCGTGAATGTAGGATGAAATCTGCAATAGTGCCAACGGCACGGGTAT